>CM062296.1:751821808-752009308 GCA_031216915.1 Pictodentalium vernedei
GACAAGCCTTCAAAGTTACCAATCAACAACAAACTAATCCACGTGCATTTAAGCAGCATGTTA
This sequence comes from Pictodentalium vernedei, assembly GCA_031216915.1. Lineage (NCBI taxonomy): Eukaryota > Metazoa > Mollusca > Scaphopoda > Dentaliida > Dentaliidae > Pictodentalium > Pictodentalium vernedei. The sequence continues at coordinate 751,821,872 of CM062296.1, forward strand.
TGTCATGACATGATGAAAGAATCGAACGAAGCATCTGACATTGTTTACAATTTTTGTGCAGATTGGTTCGATCTGCTCTTTCAGAAACAGCAGTGGAACCCAGAACGTGTCTGTCCTTCTCCATGTAGAAACCGGAATAATATCCACTCTCGTCTCAGAGTTCTTCAAGTTCAATGACAAAAACTGCCGTGCATCCAAGTTCCAAGATGATATGTTTTTAATAGCCACAAGGGCTTTAAAACTTGTAATATATTAGTGTTCACAGGTTAATATACGACGAATAACCGAAACCAGTGACGACGCCAGAATTTTATTTTATTTTATTTTATTTTTATTTTATTTTATTTTTTTATTTTATTTTATTTATTTTTTTATTTATTTATTTATTTATTTATTTTTTATTTTTTATTTTTTTTTTTTTTGGGGGGGGGGGGCGTTAAGATAGCCTACATTTCCTATGGGGGGGGGGGGGGGGCAGGGAAGGGAACTGACCTTTTAGCATCATAGCTTTGCATTCAGATACTGTACACATCTGTCAAAGTCCCTGATGCTCGAGGCACAACCATTCATAGGTGGTTAGTTTTGAGTTTTTCCGCGGGAGGGGAGAGGGGTGTCTCCTTCCAGAAAAAAATTGTACTTTTAAATAAAGCCTGAAGGTATGAAGCACAACACAAGTTGACTCAGTGGGTAGGTGCCCCCATATTTGGGTTCAGAGACTTATATGACCCATAATTATGTGTTTCCAAGCTTGCAAATCATTACTAGATATGTTCATCTGCCGGGGGTGTGGGGGAATAAAGAGGAGACAGTGTGAGGGTGGATTGGATGTGTGTGGGGGGGTGGATGTGTGTGTGTGCGTGCGTGCGTGCGTGCGTGCGTGCGTGCGTGCGTGCGTGCGTGCGTGCGTGCGTGTGTGTGTGATGGCCGGGGGCAAATGGAGGTAAAAGGTATTTTTTAGAGGCAAATGCCCCTTATGTTACCCCCTCCGCACGTAGCCACGACATGGGATTCAACATAAAAAGACATATGGGGTCAGCGACAATGGAATTAACCTATAAATAACAAACCACCAAGGTAATTGCAGGGAGCTCTTTCAGTGTACTGTTTAGCAAATTATGTACATAGCACAGAATAAAATACATCAGCAAAATAATAAACAAAATACAAATATTCTTATTTCTTCCACCCCCCCCCCCCCCCCCCCCCCCCCCTCTAGACTGCTGCAAATACCACTGTTTCTTGGTAGGGAGACGCGTATACATAATTATCTTTTCAGAGCAATTCTCTTTAAAATAAAAAAACACATTAATTCAGTTTAGAATTAAGTTTTTGTTCCTTTCGGGTCCCATGTTGGTCCGTTTTGGTCCCCTGTTGGTCCGTTTCTGTCACATGTTGATCTGTTTCGCTCAGTTTCTGTCCCGTTTTGATTCTATGTTGGTCTGTTTCGGTTCCATGTTGGTCCGTTTCAGTCAGTTGCTCTCCCGTTTCGGCCAATCGACACACCGACTGGTAGCACATTGCTCAGTAGACTGGTAAGAAATAAATTACAGTCGACGACCAAACCATAAACCGTTGGGTTAGGTCTGACCAGATAATGTCATTAACCCTCTATAGTGTATTTGCCACAGCACTTCCAACGACCACCAAAACAACCTGTTGGTAAACAAAGACCAGACGAAAAATATGATTTTAAGGCCCGAAAAATAAAGAAAAAAACCCGAAATTTTCAGTAGGGGGGTAAAGAAATGGAATGTACCTCAAAATACGCATACCTATATGGTTAACCTTTTCGGAAAATGACGTATTGAAACATGCGCAGTCTGAACTTAGTCTTAATGGGATCAAGGCTCTGTACAGTTTACACAGCTCGTTCAAAAAGAAATGCACACCAACCGTGGTTGTCTTTTCTAAGCTGTTTGATAAACTAATGAAGCCTATATTACTATACGGCAGTGAAATATGGTAGACGGAGCTTAATATGAGGAACAGACATACTGCACCGAATGAAAGGACTCATATCAAGTTCTGCAAACTGATCTTAAATGTAGGTAAACATTCCTCCAACCATGCAGTACGGTCGAAGCCTGGTCCATATCCAATAACATTATATGCTTTAGTACGATTCGCATATTATAGCAAATTATACTAATAAACAGGGCGTATTATTCATAAGGCTGACCGGGCTGAAGCCTATAGGGGCCCGCAAAGACAGGGGCTCGCCATTTTTTTTTTTTTTTTTTTTTTTTTGGCTGAGGCATTGTTACCAGCGCCTTAGGGCTCCAATGGTTAAAGGCACTTCGCTCTCTGCGCTGTAGAGAAAGATGAACGTATGCATTTATCCACATACATACTCTCATAAGTATACTTATATATATATAGAACATTATTTTAATGCTTATATAAATAATATGTCAGATTGTGAGTTGAATTCTTCAAGAGACCCGCAACATGGATATATGGCTATGTACTGCGGCATAATGCCTACCATACCAAGATCAGGCTGTCAGCTGTATTGGGGTGAAAGATTGAAGTGCCGGGTGGAGCCTCGTCCCGAAGTATCTAAAAGCATAAGGGCCCGGCCATGTATTAATACGGCACTGCTAGTAAATTGCTTACTGCTTCCCCGGATACAATTCTGAATGATGCTCTTGTGGAAGCTGAGAAATGTAAACTTCCTGACTCAGTAAGTGAAAGGCTTAAAGGATTTGGTTTTAGCAGTTTGAATGAAACCGAAATTTCCAAAAGTAAAATTAATTTTCTGAAGTCCAAGCTTGAATCGGACCAAATTAAATTATTTAAAGAAGAGATACACAATGATAATAAGAGAATAAGGAAAACAACTTTGGACTTATCGACCATTCAAAGTAGATTATCAAATGGAACTGTATCTCATTCACACCTCTTCCATTGAAGCTAGAAACAATTTCACACGATTACGCACCAGCAACCATAAACTGTGGATCGAACGTGGAAGGCATTTACGACCTTCTCGACCGGTGGAACACAGAATATGCGAAACTTGTACAATGGGTGAGGTGGAATCGGAATGGCATTTCGTAATGGAATGTTCGCTTTATGCACCATTGAGAGAAATAGTATTTCGCGCAATTTCTGATGAAAAAAATGACTTCCCTCTAATGGAGACAATGGACAGATTTAAAGTCTTAATGACTAATGATAATGATCATCCAGTGCTCCAATGTTATTTGTAACATGGTCCAGTTCTTCCTTCCCAGGAGGGACTTATCTGTAATATGATTTATGTGTATCATTTGGAATTAGAGTGTTTTATGATTCTGTTTATGTTGATTTTGTGTATTCATATACACTCTAAAATCAGTTGGGTTAAAAATCAACCCAAATCGACTGGGTTGAGTGAATATGAACCCAATTGGGTTCATATTCACTCAACCCAGTCTATTTGGGTTGATTTTTAACCCAACTGATTTTAGAGTGTAGCAATATGCCTTTGTATTTGCAAAATAAATCTATCTTCCAGCGTCTGTATCATTCAGCGAAGGCCAGCGAGGAGAGGACAGAGATCCCACCAGTAGAGGAGCCAGGGGAGACCGGGGCAGAGCCGCCAGAATTCCAACCACACCAACCAGTCCAACTAGCTACTTATTGATTCCAGGCCTACTTTGTTTCTTTATATTTCCCTAATGTGAAATCGTAACGTCACATCTTCTCCTCGAAGATCTAATAACTCGCCTTTTTGATCCGTCAGTGAACTCGACGCCATATATTGGGTCGAACGCGATCGGGTAAATAGACTAAATTTGGAGGATGCTTTACGATCTTGAAGCCCGGTGAAATTTCTGGAAAAATAGATCGTGGAGTGCGCACTCCCGCTGACGAAACTTCCGTCGATGAAGTCAACGTTCGCTAAAATGCTATTGACGGTGAGAATTTCCACCACATTTTCGGATGTGGCGTGACCTTGGTATACGATTCCCACCACCATCTTCCATGTCATACTCAAAATATATTATGTTCCGAGATCGATTATAACTGGGACTGGAGTCCTGAGGCCACAAGTTTAACCGCCTCAGGATGCTCGCTCTCTGAGTACTTCAAAATTGATTTGAAGGTTTTTTTCCGCAGCAGGCAGCAGCAAGCCTTCGGACCCGACAATGGCCATGAGATACCCGCTCCCAGACCCTACGCTTCTAACGCCTTTGGGTATTCCTGCTTCTTATTATTAGTGCAGAATATCGACTCGTGGCCGTCCACATTGTAATTGCCCTGAACCCCCCTATCCCCCTCCCCCCTCCTGATTTGGTATTCTGGGTCCGACTGTTTACTTGCAGGGGCTTTGTTGTTCATGTCCTCCATAAACAATTATGGAATACGCAGGTAAATTGTTAGTCTGTCATTTTTATGGTCATTGGGTTCTCGCGACTAACAGTACGTCCCCTGAGTTCCAATGTGTTCTATGTGCCCACAGGCACATAGAACACATTAGAACTCAGGGGACGAGTATGACTTGCTCAAATCAAAGTCATTATTTTTCTCAAAACTGGACTAAGGTCAAGGCCTACATATAGGAGGTCAAATATTAAATTCGGAATAACCTGTTAATTTTTTGTGGTGTGTTGCATGGGAATTTAATACAGCCCCACCCAGATCCTTTACCTAACATGTATCAGGGGAAAGATGCAAGCCTTGATCCCATGATTCGTACGTGTCAATCACAGACGGCTTTCACGGATAGAGTCCAAAATCAAAGAAAATGTAAAACTTGAAGCTTATATATTTATTCTAAACATAGCCAATTAACTAAAATATTCGTAATAAGCTTTTTTCCTATTCTTTGCACATATGATAGTGGAACTATAGCACTGATATTTTTCATAGATTATAAGCGAAAGACTTACGATGCCAACAAAGGGCTATTCTAATGGGCAGAAAAAACCGAAGAAGGCAAATACAAATTGAAAGGAAATGTGGGTAGTAAAGGAGCTGGCATTGTAGGCCTACGTTATAACGGAGTAGACAGCAGTGGGTGTAATGTCCAGTTGTATACTTGATAATGGAATCTTACACACTACTCAAAGTTTGCTAAGCACCAAGTACATCCAACTACCCTTTTTACGTTTTAGTTGAAATATTGTAATGAAAAGTGTATATATTTTTTATTTAATTATGTCTTTAATGATTTAAGTACAGAAATTAAGACTGTATTTGTGTTTGACATTATTTTTTAGCTTTTGAATACGATAACCATGGAAAATGGATATTATTGGTAAAAAAGGAAATTTTTCAATATGCCAAAAAGTTGACGGAGCGAACTGGTATGGCTTCAATATCGAGTATGAGACCCATTACTGTTAATAACAGCTTGACAGCGCCTTCTCATGCTCCCAATCAGGTTCCTGGTGGTCCTTTTGTGGGATGTTGTTCCATTCTTGGACCAGTATGGACCAGTATGGCACCAAGCTCCTGGACACTTCTTGGCTGGACTGGACGGGCTGAAATTGCAAGCTGCAACTCATTCCATTCGATTGGATTGAGGTCAGGGGATCTTGCTGGTCAGTCCATACGCTCAATCCCTTCCCTCTGTCGGTACTCCTCGTCGGCATGGGCAACATAAGGACGGCATTTTCGTCCATCAGAATGAATCTATCACCCACTGCACCTGCATACAATCTGACGTGGACATCCAGGATCTCATCAATATTCCGTTGTGCAGTCAATGTACCATGTCCAAGGACACAGAGCTCTGTACGTCCGTCCCAGATGATGCCGCCCCAGACCATTATTGACCCTCTACCATAGCGGTTGTGCTTAGCAATGATGGCTGCATGGAATCGATCTCCTGGTCTTCTCCATACCCTTGAACGCCTATCTGTGTTATCTTGGCAGTACCTTGACTCATTTGTAAAAAGGACAGGTTGCCAATCTTCTCTGGTCCATCCAACGTGGTCCATGGACCATTCATATCGTGCCTGGCGGTGGTTCTTGGACAGCGGAATGCGAATACATGGTCTTCTCGATCGAAGACCACCTTCGTGCGACCTTGCCCGGATAGTCTGCGTCGAAACATTTACCCCGATGCATTCTGAAGGTCACTGCGAAGCTGAGTTGCTGTGGCAAAGCGGTTCCTACGGGCCTGAATGATCAAAAACCGGTCTTCAGCTGCAGTTGTTGCCCTGTCTCTGCCACCACCATGTCGTCTCACTGGTGTGCCATATTGCTGAAATCTTAACAAGCCTCTGGTGATCACCGTATGGTGCACACCAAGAGCTTCACCAACCTGACGATGGGTTGCTCCACCATCCCTACAGCCCGCCGCATTTCTGCTTTTTACAGTTGCATTTGCCATATTCAATTATTAAATCACAAGGGTTTGTGTTGAAATGAAGACTGAATGCCCTACACATGTCATGTACATGTAGATAGTACACGAAAACATCATGAAAATCATGACTGTCACGAAAAGTCTGCCTGTCAAGAGAGCTAATGTAAACACTGGGGACCATCTGAATACATTCCCCAATCATATCCACCAAAAATATCGCAAATATGTCACAAGCAAATTTCACAATGATGTGTCAAACATTTGGTGCTTAGCAAACTTTGAGTAGTATAAATTAAAGATATCCCTTTAGCCCATAGTTTAAAAGTTCATCGTTTAGAGCACTGGACTTTAAACCGAGAGGTCGACGGTTCGATTCTGACCCTCGTCATCTGTTCTGTGTCCTTGAGCAAGACACGTTATACCGATTGTCCATGTTGAGACACAGTGCTACTGTGTCCTAAGGCGCACTGTACGTCGATGGTGCACTTACCTCCAGCCGCTACTTACTCTGCTTGTGGACTGTTGCTCGCCGCTGCTTGGCTGTTCTCTCCTGGTACTCCGGCTTCCTCGACCCGTGAAATTATCCAACACGATGTTGGCTGTTGAAAGCGTCATTCGTTCCACAATAAACATTTATTTATTTATTTATTTATTTATTTATTTATTTATTTATTTATTTATTTATATATTTATTTATTGTTAGCCCGCATGAGTTATCTTTACTGCATTCCCTGTTTTTTATTCGAAAAGTGCAGGCCTAGAAGTAACTCGAGAAGGATCGTTTAGGTTACGCGGGGGTGGGGTGGGCGTCTGTTGGCGAGGGGGGGGGGCTTACGTTGATCGACAAAAACGTGAATGCACTCGCGTTAAGGCACTATAATACCCTTTTTGTACAGGTTACAGTATATAGCGTAACCTGTTAACGGGTTACGATGTAAGCTCCTTATTTCCAGGCCCACCAGTGGTCAGGGCAGCTGACTTCTAATAAGAATAAGCATCGGCAACTGTCGGACTAAATACGTTTTCGTGCCACACAAGTGTTGGCAGGGGGTACTTTTGCAACCTTACCACCTTCTCAAGGAGGGCAAGAACTTGAAGGAACGTATTCCCACATTTCCACAGTGTCCCCAGTTAAATCATTGCTTCACAGTCACATGTACACCACAGAATACCCTTTCTGAAATTGTTAATAATGTTGCGTAAGCAGACTTGTATGGGTCAACACCGGTATGTGTCGGAGCGAACGGAGTTGGCCCGTAACACTGGTAATGGTGTACAGATTCATTATATCACACCGAAGTCATCAATCCGGGAACATTCGGTACTGCAAAATAACTCAATTTCTACATCGCAAACCGAGTTAAGCACACTCCTAACTGGGCAAGTGGGGTTAAGTGTATTTCCCAAGGAGGCAAGGACATAACGCACATGACAAGGGTCAGGATCGAATCTATACGACCTTTCAGTCTGATGTTCATTGCACTAACCAATGAGCATTATGGGCGTGGTGTCCGTTGCCACAACCAATGAGCATTATGGTCTACCGCAGCCACCCGTTGTCGATACTACACGCTAAAAACTAAAGTGTTAAATACTACACTTGAAGTGCTGTATTTAACACTAAGTGCTGAACAAGCACTTTGTTCAAGTGTAGACATCCCAGAACTTGACAGATGTTACAATAAAACCACTTGACAAGTGTAATGTCGTGACACTTGAAAGGAAACAACGCAGATGACGCGGATCAGGCTCGAACTCTCGAGCCTGATCCGCGTCATCTGCGTTGTGTCCTTTTAATTATGTGCTCACCAAGCGCAAATCAAATTATGGACGATGCTGGAAGAACCACCAATGCTAGACACATGGGAAGTGCCATCCATTCAAGTTTCAGATGTCTGACGATTGTAATGTCTAAGTGCTTAAAGCATTGCACTTTGAGTGTTAAAATCAAACCCGAAGAGTTAGAATGGGTTTAACATATTGAAAGTGTCAGTTTTAACACTTGAGTTTTTAGTGTGTAGATCACCTAGAAAAGGCGCTTTGTACCTGCGTTATTTTCTAAAGTAATATACTCACTATAAATTATATTTCAGATTAAAATAGCCGTTACGGTTCACATGGGATATGAGACTTGTGTATCCTGCTATCCTTCTCATCGTGAATTATTTCCCACTATTCAGTATCTTTATCAGAGACAGCTGTTGTCATGAAATCTGCCCCACGCTATCTCCATTTTCAGTATTTTCGCCAGTAACCGCTCTCCGAAACGAATTGTTATAATTTCCTCAAGAAACGAGCCAAGGACACAACACTTAACTCAATTTTACAGCAATAATTGGCCGATAAACTTAGGGGATTTGTCCGAGGGACAATAACGATGGGATCAATTTGACACAATTGACTCGTAAAACACTTCAGTATGGACCAGAGTCGTTTATACCACCCGACCTGGGGGCGCGGTGGCTCAGTAGGTAGAGGTGCAGAGGTTCGAATCCCACCTGCGGCAACCGCGTTGTGTCCTTGAGCAAGACACTTCACCCCCATTGCCCACGTAGGGGCACGGTGACGTTGTGTACTAAGGCGTAGTGCACGTCGATGGTGCACTGTCTTCAACCAATGCTAACCCTGCTTGTGTGGGGTTAGTATGTTGGGGAGCTGACAGTTGCTCGCGGTTGCTCGGTGGTTCTCTCCGGGTACTCCGGCTTCCTCAACCCGTACAACTGTCGAGATCTTGATTAGCCATTGTGCAGAAATATGTGACCTTAAAACACCAATAAATAAATAAACACCCAACCTAAAACATGATTTGCTTGGGCCGTTTTGCCACGGTTATTCGTTCACTTTCTGGGTACTTAAGCCTCCGAAAAGTACCAAGGGTGCTTCATTTGGCATATACGTTTCCCCGGGGAAACGTACATGCCAAATGAAGCACCCTTGGTACCTTCTTTATTCATGACCGACACACAACAGTAGCACAGTATGAAGTGAAATGGAGCGTGTGTAGGGGGGGGGGGGGGGGGGGGTATTCCTTTAATTAGACCTCTCCTGTGTTTCGCCTGCATTGTGGGATTGTCATACGCAATCTACCCCATCAGCTTTCATAACGTCATTCAGTCATTTAGATGGGTAACAACCAATCAGATGCGTTCTCAACTTCTCATATGACGTTCATACGTGCAAGACGGACTCCACGCGTGATGTATCCAGCCCATTTTCCAATATATGTATTGCATCGGGTAACGTTGAATGCAGACACCAATCGTGGTGTGACCCTGCACTGCAACAAGCACTGTTCTGCTCGTCCCTACGGGGGGATGGGGGGGGGGGGAGACATATTTTTGAGACATCAAATGAAAATATCTAGTTATTCAAGAATTGTTTTGCAAAGTGTTGTCTGCTATTCCAGTTGAGTAAAGGGTCAAAGCAGGTTTCACACTTCTTTAGATCACACAGCAAACTATACACCTGGAACTTAGTTAAGCACACCCTGTTTTTTCGCAGTGGTGTTAATAGAAACTGTCTTTACTTTCATACTATCTTTAAGATGGCCAAAAATGATTGTTTGCCGAAAGAATGGTCTATTGACAAATGAAAGGCAACACAATGATGAAAATATGCAGTATTTTAAAGGCGCTAATTGCGCATATCTGTCACTAATATTTTTGATGGAAAAATGTTCTCTCGACATGTATGGTACCAGAACGGTCCATGATGAAAAAATACTGACAATTTCTGACAAAAATGTAACTTTTGACCTCATGAACATAATAGCAGTGTCTGACGTCAGTAGCGAGTGTATCCACCACGTGCCCAGAAGGCAGCCTGAACCCTCCGAATACTACCAGTGTGCATTCTGATACTGTCCAGAGGCAACTGCTGCCACTCCTCATGCAATGCAGCTTCCAAATCGGCCAAATTCTGTACTGGCGGATCCCTTGCTTGCACACGACGTCCAAGAAAGTCCCAGATGTGTTCTAGGGGATTCAAATCGGGGCTCGTTGCAGGCCAAGGTAGTGTTGTAATAGCGTTGTTCTGAAGGAATGCTCTTACAGCACGGGAACGCTGTGGGCTTGCATTGTCGTCCATGAATACAGGGTGAGTTGCCAACGTGGTGGTTGTCAAAATGAGGCACGAGAACCGGATTCAGAATGTCACGGATGTACTGATGACCACCGAGATTCCCACGTACACTCACCATATCAGGTATACAATCACGAGAGAGGCATCCCCGGATCATTACTGATCCTCCACCATAAGGAACAGTAGGTCTGATGTTCCTGGGAACTTACGCAGTATTTCTATGCCGCCATACTCTCAAGCGACCATCTGTGACGTGAAGCAGGAACCTACTTTCGTCTGACCAATGGACTCTCCTCCATGTCCTGAGATTCCCATGTTATCGTACCATACACCACTCCAAACGTCGTCTTTGATGCTGATCGGACAGAGCTTTATGACCCTTCTGGGCCTCATACCCAGCGCTTTGAGACGTTTCGGACAGTTCTGTTGCACAAACGCCTGTTGGGGAGCCAGCGGCGTTTCAAAACCCCCACTTGACGCAAAGGGTTCACGCCTAACGAGGCGTGCCAGACTCCGGTCTTCCCGAGGAAAGGTCTTTTGGGGTTGTCCAGGCCCTGGTCGGTCCTTAACATTGTAGGTTTGTTGGTTTTTTTTTGGACAAGTCTGCTGATGACAGAATGACTATAGCCAAGCGGCCTTCCAATAGCTTTGAATGGCACGCCTCCTGCATGCACGCCAACGATTTGTCATCTTAGTACCACTGACAGTCTTCTTTTTGCCATGCCAACATTTATTTATAAAAGAAGTCACAAATTTTCTTGTTTTATACCCAGATATTGGATGTGGATGATAGTGTTTTTTGCGACATTCGTGGGTAGCATGCTTCACGTGGACAAGGGGATGTGTTTGGGATACGCTATCAACCAAAAACACCATGCTTCGCGAGATGAAATGTTCTGCAAGACATAGCAATCATTAAAACATGATACTCAGAAACAGCAACTTCACTGTCATGAAACGTTTCAAGGGGTGCTTAATTAACTTCCAGGTGTATACTTGTATACTTGGCTTACATTTAGTTTCTATACTGCATGCAGGGCTGAACGTGCGTCCGCAAAAGAAATGTGTTTCCTGGGGTTTTTTTTATTGGGGTTTAATGACACCTTCAACAGCCAGGGTCATCCCGTGTCGCACAGTTTTACGGGTGGGGGAAGGCGAAGAACCAGGAGAGAACCACCAAGCAGCGGTGAGGAACTCCCCAACATACTAACTCCACACAAGCGGGGTTAGATTTGGTTGAAAGGTACCATCGACGTGCAGTATGACTTTGTACATAGCGCCACAGTTCTCCCAAGGACACGACGCATCGAAATGTGGGACTTTCGGTTTGAAGTCCAATGTCGTAACCATTGAGCCACCACGCTCTCTGTTTCCCATTTAACCCTTTACCCAACGCAGACGATATCAAAATTTATTATTTTAAAGATCGTTTTTTAATATTTTTCAAAAACTTTCAACACAACCATATCATGTAACCCCTCGTTGGAACGAGTTCGACGAACTCGTTCCAACGAGGGGTCACATGATATGGTTTTGTTGAAACTTTGTTGGAAAATACTATTTTTTTCAACTGCTGAATTTCCATATTAAGCGGGCGGATGCGGTCGATTCGTTGGGTAAAGGGTTAAAATTCAAAGAAATTTGAGATCTTCGTGTCAAACTCATAAAAATGATTATATTTCACTTTACTGCGTATGCGACCATATTTTAATTTTGTTGTGGTCACTGTGGCGAAAGTGGCCTACATACGAAACTTGAACGGCAGGCCCGTGTGGGCATGTCCAGGAACAGACCACTCATGTTAAAACTAGAGTGTATGTACGCAAAGCAAAAGAACACAATTGTTTTGACGAAAATGAAAACCCAGTGCAATTCGAAAACTCTGTTTAGAAAATAAATACAATGCGTAGCACGACGCACTGTTTTACTCTTTTATCCAACTTACTCCTTGGATCTGTATAATAGTTACCAACTTGGCTGGAGGTATTCGTGGATTTGAACAACCTGACAGCGTGCGGAGAGTAACACCGAGCCACGAAGCGTCGAGGCGTTACAGCACGCTGGCAGGTTCTTCAAATCTTTAAATACCGACCACGAGGTTGGTAACTGACTTGCACTCTATCTTTTGTTCAACCAATAAAACGCACGGACTCCAATTTTTCTCAGAACACGAGAGGTATTCAAATGATGTCACTTGAATACCCTGTTCATTATTCGTCAGGTATTTCAAGTTGGTAACTAACGCCCAAAAGACAAAAGAGCCAGGGTGTAATGTATTTTCGAGGTATGGGAGCAACTTGAAACACCCGATAGAACAGCAGACTATGTTCAAGTGGCGTCACTTGAATACCTCAGGTCCACGCAGAGAAAAACCGAGTCCGAGCATTTGGATGATGGCGAACCTTCGACTCACGCGGCTCTGTCACTCAATGCACGGGAAGGTTGTTCAAATTGATGAAATACCTCCAACTCGATCGGTTTTTATTACAAAACTGGCCGAGACATAATAGCTACCAACCTAGCTGGAGGTATTCATAGATTTGAAGAACCTGACAGCGTGCGGCGTGCTGTTACCGCACGCTGGCAGGTTGTTAAAATCCATGAATTCATACCGACAGCTGGGTTGGTAACCGATGTAAACCCTGTATTTTTTGCAATCAATAAACGCGCGGACTCGCGTTTTTACAGCACACGAGCGGTATTCAGCTGACGTCACTTGAACACTCGACGTTCTGTCAAGTATTTCAACTTGAATAGAAATCCTGAAGAGCAGAAGAGCCAGGGTGTAACTTCGGAGACGAGCGGATTGCTGATCATGTGCGAAACCAATGAGAGCGGGCGTAACATCTTCTGTTTTCCGTTTTCCGGAAAAACTAATCGAACAGCTCATGAACTAGTTGGGAACAAGAGGTCAAATTGAACGAATGATGGAAACTCGTTTTGACCGAACTGATTCTGTCTGCTTCGATGCTTTGTTTTAAATTTAATTTTACGTCGCGGTGTTTTATCTTCAGCAGTCCCATGTTGGCAGATCTTAAAAATATTAAATTATGATTCCCTGAAATTTATATCCGTAACTTCTTAGGTGGGCCTGTATTTGGATTTGACCTTAGCTTCGACCGGTTAATAATAATAGCTGTCTCGTTTTCAGATCTATCACTCGGAAGGGTAAAGTTCAGAATCTCAACACATTTACCTAAAAATAGCAGAGAATACTCGTGCAGTACTGCAAACTTACCGAAGAAGCATTTGGTGTTCTCACCTTCTAAACAACACGTCGTATTGACCTGAATTGTGCTCAACATGTCTGCTTCAGAATTTGTTAGCATCGAAGATTCATTGGAACATTTGCCACAGAACGAAAGAAATGAAGTTCGAAGAATTTTGTATGGAAGAGAACTTCGCGATTTAGAAATTCCCGACAGTGTTTCGAAATTTGCAAAGGAGAACGATTTTGACGTGAAAGGCTATACGATAGATGCTTTGCCGGAGGATACCAGACAACAAAGATTGGTAAGAATTGGGGCAATTCAGAATAAAATTGTTGCCCCAACAACGTGTTCTGTTACAGAGCAAAGAGATGCTCTACATAAAAGAATTTCTCAAATTACTGAGGCAGCGGGGCAATGTGGCGTCAATGTGTTGTGTCTTCAGGAGGCCTGGTCGATGCCGTTCGCTTTTTGTACAAGAGAAAAACACCCGTGGTGTGAGTTTGCCGAGTCAGCCGAGGACGGACCATCAACTAGACTGCTTCAGGAATTAGCAAAAAAGTACAATATGGTGATAGTGTCGCCTATTTTGGAGAGGGATGAGAAACACGGTGACACGATATGGAACACTGCTGTTGTTATTTCCAATTCAGGCAACGTGATTGGAAAGTCGAGGAAAAACCACATTCCAAGAGTTGGGGACTTTAACGAATCCACATACTATATTGAAGGTAATACGGGACACAAAGTATTTGAAACGCAGTTTGGAAAGGTCGCTATAAATATATGTTTCGGTAGACACCATCCGCAAAACTGGATGATGTATGGTGTTAATGGAGCAGAGATCGTGTTCAATCCATCAGCTACTGTTGGGATGTTAAGTGAACCAATGTGGTCGATTGAGGCTAGAAATGCTGCAATTGCAAATAGTTATTTTTCTGTTGCCATCAACAGGGTTGGGACAGAGACATTCCCAAGTGAGTTTACTTCTGGAGACGGAAGGCCTGCACACAAAGATTTTGGTAGCTTTTATGGATCCAGTTATATTGCAGCACCCGATGGCTGTAGGACCCCAGGGTTGTCAAGAACAAGGGATGGACTTCTGATTGGAGAAGTAGATTTAAATCTTTGCAGACAGGTAAATGACAAATGGTGCTTCAGAATGACGCAGAGACTCGAAATGTATGCTTCTGAGTTAACAGAGGCGGTCAAACCCGATTACCAACCACCTGTTGTTAAGGAAAAGTGATTTCGTGTTCAGCAAATGCAGGTCTTTTGCGTTTGAAGAGACTAAATTGGTGACTTCGTATTCTTCAATTGACACGACATATTGGTTCATGCATATCCTTGCTTATTTACAGGGGCGATCGATTGAGGTGGGGCAGGGGCGCCGGCAGCACTTCATGGCAGGGGTCGACCCCTGGAAAACGGAATTTACTTGCCCCAGCAGCCCAGCCATGACATGCCGAAGCATGCATGTCTCGAAGGCCCGAGATGGGGGAGTTTTAGTGGAGGTGTCCCCAATGGGATGGGGCGCTACCTCCCAAACTTCCCCACCCCATTTAATTTTGAAAGTTCCCAGAACGGATTTTGGATGCATTTTAGCTTTACTTTGAGAATAAATCATTGAAAAAATATTAAGTGGCGAACCAGGGAAGTGCATTGCCTGCCATCTCTGACCGCCGTGGTCCGAAGGCAGGGAGGGCAGCAGCCCCATGCTTCCGGCGTACTTGGGGCGGAAAGAGGAGGTCAAGCCTGATTTGGAACCGACTGTTGAGGCTCTTGACCATCCCGATATTCCACATGCCAACTTTGATCAGTGGGAGGCGGGAGACGTGACTGAGTAATCCGTTATCCCACTGTCAGTATTTTCAATCAGAAATTAGAATTGCACAAGGGTACAGTTAAAACTAGAAGTCCTGTCACGAATAGTGCGCTTATCTAGGCTTAATTGCGCGTTGGAATTGCGTGCAATTGCCATATCGAATGGCATCCAAAGCACGGCAAGTTCTCTTGGTTTCTCATGGCAAACACATGCAATGTTTCTGCCAATGGACCTCCGGGTTACCCGGAGGTCCATTGGCTGAAACATTGCTTGTGCACAGGCCATATGTACAGAATGTGATAGCTTTACTTGGGCCATAACGCGTACATTAACGCGCATATCAACGTGCTATTTGTGCGCATTTCATGACAGGACTTCTAGTTTTAACTGCAAGTGCACTCAGCGAAACTAGCCTGAAAAGTTTAAAACAAACGTTCTCTGAAGCCAATATAAACAAGGCTCGAAACAGTTTATGCTGGCTTTAGAAAAAAGGACTTAATAGATTCGAGACTTCGGTATACGTAGATTAGCCCTGAATGATTTTCTGCCACACGGATTGAGCTAAAGCACAGCTCTCAACCCAGTGCCATATAAGCTGGAATTGGCAATTCCTGAATCTTGCCATTCTCTGCGGTAATTTCTATGACAGCATCTGTTTGATTCGGACTTCTGTACTGTAAACAAATACTGATAAAATACGGTAAAGGTTCTGGCAATCCAGTTGCCAGTTCTTCAACTGTAATATATGACGGCGAAAATATCGTACCATATTCTTTTCTGAAGTGGGAGAAGGGGGTTACGACTGGGGGGTCCTTGTTAGGACAAGGGGGACCCCCACTCTCAACGGCTATCAGAATTTCATGTTTACTCCCTCACCCCGCAAAAAATCCTGCCTTGGGCGCTCCCCCCCCCCCTCCCATTAGAACTATATTATACTATCCTGGATACGCGCCTGGCCTGGCCAGTGCTACTGCAATGTTTATTTTGTGGTTGATTGTTTATTGGTTTCTCCGATCTGTTGCCGAGTGGCTGCACAGCTTAGTGGGATAAGTTTAGCATATCTACGGCAGCGTATTAGCGCCATTTCGTTTTTTTTTTTTGGCATAAATTATGTTAAATTGTAATTACAATTTAGCTAAATTGTAATTACAACTTAATAAATTGTAATACAACTTAGCTTAATTACAACTTAATAAATTGTAATTACAACTTAGCTTAAATTGTAATTACAATATATCTTAAATTGTAATTACAACTTAATAAATTGTAATTACAACTTAATAAATTGTAATTACAACTTAGCTTAAATTTTAATTACAATATAGCTTAAATTGTAATTACAATGTAGCTTAAATTGTAATTAATATGTAGCTTAAATTGTAATTACAATTGATTTATATTGTAATTACAACTAAATAAATTGTAATTACAATTTAGTTATATTGTAATTACAACTTAGTTAACTTAAGTTGTAATTACAATTCAAGATATATTGTAATTACAATTTAAGCTAAGTTGTAATTACAATTTGAGCTATATTGTAATTACAATTTAAGCTAATTTGTAATTACAATTTATTAAGTTGTAATTAAGCTAAGTTGTAATTACAATTTATTAAGCTGTAATTACAATTTATTAAGCTGTAATTACAATTTATTAAGTTGTAATTACAATTTAGCTAAATTGTAATTACAATTTAACAATTTAAAATAAGTTACGCAAAAAAAAACGAAATGGCGCTAATACGCTGTCGTACTAATACGCTAGAAAGCAGACGTTGTTTCGGTAAGGTGTTAACTTTTATCATTCGTTTCAGTTAATGTTACTGTAAATTAATGAAAAGAGACCTCATAATCTAATCGTTTTCTTAAATAATTACCCCATGCTTCCATAACTAATCTTTTTGTACGTAATAACGGTACTTTTGTGTGTATTTTACTTCAGTTAAATGTGTTTGTCTCAGTTGATTTCAAGTGAAAAAAGACATTGCGATGAACCGTTGCTCATGGCAACGAGACGCTTTCCTTGACAGTGGACATAAGAATCGCTGACAGTAGACATATGCGCGTGCCCGGCGACATAAAATAAAATCAACGAGGCATTGACCAGTCACTGCAAGGTACTGCGGTTGGTACCGGGACATATAACAATATAAATTCTTTCGATATTCGTCTGGTTTTGATATTGCCGTCATGGTATTAGTCTTTGTCAGTTAACTCAATGATACCTTCACTGATCTCTGGGCTCATCTCTTGGCGATGTATTGAGGATGGGTAGTATAAGATTCTTTTTTGGTAACTGTCCGCATTCCACATTCAATATGGCTGCCACGGCAGGCAATGATTTAGCCATGCCAGCCATCTTGATTTTGGTTTCCGTCAATTAACACAAAAACTCCTTCGCCGATCATTCATATTGATATTGTGTTGAGAGTGCTTAGCAAACGGTTATTTTCGATAAGTGTCCAGATTTGATATCGAAAATAGCCGCCACGGCGGCCATCATGATTCCGGTTTTCGCCAGTTAATTCAAGAAAGCCTTCACTGATCAGTCTCATTTCTTGGCTACGTATTGAAGATAGGTAGTGCAACATAAGAAATGTCTATCGAGGATTGATTTGATCGAATTTGGAGCGCGGTGGCTCAGTAGGTGGAGATGCAGGCTGCAAGCCGAAAGGTCCTCTGTTCAAATCCCAAATGCGGCAACCGCATTGTGTCCTTGGGAAAGACACTCAATCAGCAAATGCCCATGTGGGGGCACAGTGGCGTTGTGTACTAAGGCGTATTGCACGTCGATAGTGCACTTGTCTTCAAGCAATGCTAACTCTCCTTGTTAGTACGTTGGGGGGGGGGGGGGGGTCCGACAGTTGCTCGGTGGTTCTCCCTGGGTACTCCGACTTTTTCCACCCGTAAAACTGTCCGACACGAGGTTACCCTGGCTGTCAAAAGTGTCGTTAAACTCCAATAATAAATAAATGAATAAATAATTGATCGAATCGTTAATGATATTACAATACTGTTAGACATGTTTTCAAACCACATACTTATCAATGAAGACTTAGACGGCTGTAGTTTTATGATTACGCCGTCATGTATGTAATATCTTGATGTTTTGAAGACGAAATATATATTTATTGATTAGAATATCTATAGCCGGTGTATGGAAGAATATCCATAGATCTTCGCGAATAAAGGGGCATCACGGTACATCAACGGTTGTCTCCGCTTACTCCACGAAAAACCCATAACAGCATCTGATTCTTTTCCGAATTATACTGGTAGCAGCCTTAGGGCTCACGCACTTGCGTCGTCAGTGCGAGGACCCAAATCTTTCACAAATGCTGAATCTAAACGAGCTAGTCTTACGATTTGAAGGCGAGCTGTGGTTCTTGTGGTTACTTTTTGCGAGTAGACAATAGTGCGCCTCGGTTCCACGTAGCGAGTGATGATTAACCCATTACCCAACGTAACGGTCAAAAACGCCCAGCGCTATTCTCAAAAATTGTCAATTAATTTTCATTATTTTTTTCATTATTTTGTCTCAAAAACTTTGGTATTGACCCCTCGTTGGAACGAGCTCGTTCCAGTGAGGGGTCATAACGTAAGTTTTTGAGACAAAATAATGAAGAAAATAATGAAAATTAATTGATTATTAAATTAACCCTTTTCTAACGAATCGGCTGCATCCGTAATATACAAATTGTGCAGTGGATTTTTTTTTTTTTTTCAAAAATTTCCTTCAAGAATTATAGGAAAACAAGTTTTTTATACCATGTGCTTTCTCAACTTTTCTGTAAATGGTTAAAATCGGTTATAAGCCAAATAATACATGCGTACACGAACTTGTGAACAATGCACCAGCTGAACAGGGGTGGCGCCAGGGATTTCTCGGCAGGGGGGGCTGACCTCTCCGACAGGAGGGCTATAACATTTGACCTCCCAAACGAAGGTAAATGAGTGAAAATTGGTAAATTTGAGAACCAAAATAGAAACAAATTGAGTACGTTTGTTGATTATTTAACCCTTTACCTACATGTAACCTGAAAAGCAGACGACACTTGCAAAAAACATAGGTTATGACCCCTCGTTGGAACGAGCTCGACGAGCTCGTTCCAACGAGGGGTCATAACCTATGTTTTTGAGACAAAAAATGAAAAAAATAATGAAAATTAATTGGCGATTTTTAAGAATAGCGCTGGCCGGTTTTTGCCGTTACCTTAGATAAAGGGTTAAAGTAAACATATTATAATAAGGTCGGGAAATATTTCATCTATAAAGCCAGTTTGACGAACGACATTAAGGAATTTCGTGAGACTCACTATTCTCTATCAAAGTTCCAGTGCTGCACGGGTTCGATACAGACAAGACGAGATATCTACATTCGAAGTCGGGTTTACGAGACTCTCCGACGGACTGACTAAAAATCTCCGACGGGGGGTGGGGGGTGGGGGTGGGGTGGGGGGGGGGGGGGGGTGCTGGACCTCTCCGACGGGGGGGGGGGGGGGCTTTACCCCCCCCCCCCCCCTGGCGCCACTACTGCAGCTGAATACACCACGAATAATAAACTTGCATTGCAAGACTTCAAACCAATCAAACTTCACTCTCCAAGACCTTGTTCGTAAGCACACTTTGACAAATTTCAAAACCCAGTAATGCTACTCTCTGCCTTTTAGCTCATGCATCTCGTGGAGCATCATTTATTGACTTACGAATCTGAAGTTGCATTTCATGTATTGTACCCAGGGACGTGGCGACAGGGGAGGGGCGGGGGTGGGGGTTAACCCCCCCCCCCCCCCCCAATCCTGGCCAAAATTTTCTATAGTTGGAAATTCGAAGGGCAAGTAATGAGTGGTTGGAAATTGAATCTATCAGGATTTTAGAGCTTCTTTGACGATGCTGATGTCTCCTTTACTTCCCAAAATCCCAACTCGGTTTCAAATCGGCAAAAAATTCCAACCGTTACTATTTACAACGACAGTGTACGCAAAATCGAGCTTCACAAGTACGTATGATGTCAATCGGTACGCAGGGACCGATCAGGACTATTTAAAATACGCTCTAGCCTCGGAGCCTATTTTTTCAATTCATGCGCCAGATTTCAATTTACGGAGTCACACTGCTGTTTGTAACTCACACTGCAAGTATGTAATAGCTCTCATCATTTTCATTTAGTACACTGTAGCAAACCTATTTAGGCAGCCAAGACTTGATCAGAAACCACAGTGAAGATTATTGCTTGGTAATTAAGACTTGAAGTATTAACTTAACCACTCTACAACAATGATAAATGATAATCATATATGTAATACATGTAAGAGTGTCTCTCTCGATTATCCATCGAAAGAATATCAAAATATTATCTGAGAAGTTACGCGCCAACTGAGAAGCCTATTTCTGAGATTTAAGAGCCAGGTCCTGATGTTTCAGAACCAAATACGCACTGGCGCATGCCCAGGTTGGTCCCTGGGTACGGGATTTCTATAGTACGTTTACTTATCATAATAAAAAAAAATCCTCAAAATGCATTTCAAGAAAATCACATGTAAAATCGTTATACCGAGTTTATTCCATCATTCACAGTTACAAAATGATGAAGCACCGAAAATTGATCATTCCTGCATAAGATCTGATTTAATGTTTGGACAGTGTGTTGCTCCAAGTTCTCAGCATGAGCATTTGTTTACACATAATTATTCAGTTCCAGAATAAAATCAAATAATAATAACCTGATAATCTATACTATATTTTAGAATGTCTGTCTGTCTCTCTCTCTGTCTGTCTGTCTCTCTCTCTCTCTCTCTCTCTCTGCCTGTGTGACCGCTATAGAAATGAATATGGGGCTATCCAGAGTGCCCAAAATGGGTCTACTACCTAGGGGTACTTTTTATGGCGGAGGCCCTCGCCAGGTTTAAAAAACGTGTGCGGGATAGGGGTGGGGTGGGGATAGGGAGGGGCACCGAAAGTTATGACCAAATTGTTTTCACCGTCTATACTATATTTTAGAATGTCTGTCTCACTCCCTGTCTGTCTGTCTCTCTCTGTCTGTCTGTCCGCTATAGAAATGAATATGGAGCTATCCAGAGTGCCCAAAAAGGGTCTACTATGGGCACCTTTTTATGGCGGAGGTCCTCGTGAGGTTTAAAACAGTGTGCGGGGTGGGGTGGGGTGGGGGCAGGGAGGGGCACCGAAAGTTCTGACCATTTTTTTTTTCACCGATATAGGTCTTTAAAGGGGTCTACTTGGGGTAACTTTTTAGCAGGAATCTAATGGTGGTGTTTAAAAAAGTGGCGGGGTGGGGAGGGGCAAAAGTGATGGATTTCACCGATCTAGGTCCTCAAATGGGTCTACTAGGGGTAACTTTTTACCAGGAATCTAATGGTGGAAGTTTAAAAAGTAACGGGGCCGAGTGTGCCGCCCGTAGGGCGGGCTGGGTCGAAAAATACGTGGACCCTGTTTTGGGGTTTTTTGGGGGGTACTTTTCATATGACCCCTACATTTTCCCATGCAACGCCGGGCAACCCTGCTAGTTCTATCATAAATGTGTTGGCATTTCAGTTACTAAAATCAATTTTATGCCCCTTTCAAGGCTTCATTTTCAAAATCGTTCTCGGTAGTGAATTTCCAACTAGGGGGAGGGACCGGGAGGGGGCTTCCCCCTCCGGTCCCTCCCCCAGTTGAAAATTCACTACCCTACACCCCCAATCGGAAACCTCTAGTCACGTCCCTGATTGTACCGAACTCAAATAATTTTGACAGTTGCTACGAAAATCTTATTCGAAAAATCGGATAACAATTTTGAAATCTCTACTTGTGCATCAGTGGGGTGAAGGGTGTTAGATGTTCGTTGAAGTTTGTCTTGAAATAGAGATGGGCGGTGTACAGTAAATACCATTCAGTGTCGGTATCGAGTCAGTACAGATTTACCGCACCGAGGGAATCTCAAACTCGATTCCAACGTCCGCGCTATATTTTCTGGGAGATGACAGGTAGACAGCCAATCTGGCTATGTCATCTCCCTGTGGTATACATGCTTAACTGTCTCCTTTTGATATTTATGTATATTGTATATTGTTTGTATACTGCTAAATAAAGATTCATTCATTCATTCATTTTATGCCCCTTTCATGGCTTCATTTTCAAAATCGTTCTCGGTAGTGAATTTCCAACTGGGGGAGGGACCGGGAGGGGCTTCAGCCTCCGGTCCCTCCCCCAGTTGAAAATTCACTACCCTACACCCCCAATCGGAAACCTCTAGTCACGTCACTCATTGTACCGAACTCAAAAAATTTTGATAGTTGCTACGAAAATCTTATTCGAAAAATCGGATAACAATTTTGAAATCTCTGCTTGAGCATCAGTGGGGTGAACGGTTTTAGATGTTCGTTGAAGTTTGTCTTGAAATAGAGATGGGTGGTGTACCGTAAATACCATTCGGTGTCGGTATCGAGTCAGTACAGATTTACCGCACCGAGAGAATCTCAAACTTCCGAAATGTCGGTATTGAAAAAATATTCCCAACATTTGTTAAAAAAAATAAAAGGGCAAACAACAGAACATTTGGCAATGTTAACGGCAAAAAGGGGGAGCGCGGTGGCTCAGTAGGTAGAGGTGCAGGCTGCAAGCCGAGAGGTCCTCGGTTCGAATCCCACCTGCAGCAACCGCGTTGTGTCCTTGGGCAAGACACTTCATCTCCATTGCCCGCGTGGGGACACGGTGGCGTTGTGTACTAAGGCGTACTGCACGTCGATGGTGCACTTGTCTTCAACCAATGCTAACCCTGCTTGTGTGGAGTTAGTATGTTGGGGAGCTGACAGTTGCTCGCCGTTGTTCGGTGGTTCTCTCCGGGTACTCCGGCTTCCTCCACCCGTAAAACTGTCACGGTCATGATTAGCCATTGTGCATAAATATGTGACCTTAAACACCAATAAATAAATAAATAAATAACGGCAAAAAGAGTCCATGGTCTGCGTATTTCTAAAGACAGTCACCACCGGTCATTTGGTGTAACAAAATAGCTTGAGAGAAAATACCCCAGGGTGTATTCTCTACCAGCCATTTACGTTACATCAAATGACCGATGGAGAGTACCTGTGCTACTTCCAACATTTTTACAATTAATCGGCTTTGTCTGCAGTAAAATGGGAATCTGCAGATGGGCAGTACACGCTAAAAACTAAAGTGTTAAAAACTACACTTGAAGTGCTGTATTTAACACTTACTAAGTGCTGAACTAGCACTTTGTTCAAGTGTAGATATCCCAGAACTTGACAGGTGTTACAATAATACCACTTGACAACTGTAATGTCGCGACACTTAAAAGGAAACAACGCAGATGACGTGGATCAGGCTCGAACTCTCGAGCCTGATCCGCGTCATCTGCGTTGTGTCCTTTTAATTTTGACCCCACCAAGCGCAAATCAAATTATGGACGATTCTGGAAGAACCACCAATGCTAGACACATGGGAAGTGCCATCCATTCAAGTTTCAGATGTCTGACGATTGTAATGTCTAAGTGCTTAAAGCATTGCACTTTGAGTGTTAAATTCAAACCCTAAGAGTTAGAATGGGTTTAACACCTTGAAAGTGTCAGTTTTAACACTTTAGTTTTTAGTGTGTATATCAAAAATAACATTCGAAATTGTTGTTAGTGCGAGTACATGTATGCTGTTGACTCCGAACACCGTACCGATACTGCGGTAAATCAGTTAAAATACCGAATCCGAACTTGAAATTTCAATACGCCCAGCACTATCTTGAAAACATTTTCCCGATGCCGGAACTCAACAACAGCGCGCTTCACTTCAAATCATAGTAAGCAGTATACAGCGCGCCTCCCATTTTCAGAATCGAAAGACTGAGAAGAGTATTGACCTAAAGCTGCTTTGTCCTTTACTACTATTTTTGATCGCGTTGTTCTTCTCGCACCTTCTTCGAACAGAAACCATGTATACTGGAGTTGCTTTGTAATATTCCGCTTATTAGCTTGAAACGTGCATGTTGATATTTACGGTATTATTTTACTCAGGTTGTATTTCTATATAAAGATTTTTGCTAGTCATTTTTATAGCACCATTCTGTTTCAATAAACAAAGAATATATTATCCGCTTCTTCATTTATTCTACACATTTGATCCAGTGGTGTAGCGGGAGGGAGGGGGGGGGGGGTGCCCCCCAAAATTTTATCTGCCCCCCCCCCCCCCAAAAAAAGCATTGGCCGAATGCAACTGTAAAATGGTCTCCAAAATAGGGGCTACACTCGCTGCAAATGCCTCCGATTCGCTCTTAGAACACTAAATGTTGATAAAGTTTATCGGGGTGAGGATAGGGATGGCTAGTCCTAACTATGGCCCTCTGGTCGTTGACAGAATTGGGGGGGGGGGGGGGGGCAACGACCGGAGGGTCCTAGTTTGGACTAGGGGACCTCCCCGACTTCCCATACAAGGGTCTTTCAAATATCATCTCATCTCCCTCCTGTTATAGAATCCTGACTACGCGCCTGATTTGATCACATCACACTGCATCGCCATAATGAACCAAGCAGAGGAGAGGGAAGAGGAAGCGGTTGAAAGTAATTTCCAGCAGCAATGTGTTTCGCGCTGGCTTTTAAACCATCGCTGATGCAGTCATGCAGAATCAGCTCACATCCTTAATTATTTTCATCATTCAAAATAATTTGTGAGAAAGTTCGCATGAATGCAAACTGACGCGACATACAATAGCATAGACGGATCCAAACTAAGAGTCTACAATCTCGCGTTTACAGGGGGAACATATTTTAAGGTTTGTTTGCGCAAGAAGCCTCATGAAAAAAGTCATGGGCAAATGATAATGACGTAAGCTTTCTAAAACAAATATGCTGGTTTTCATGAAAATGTTTGATATTGTATTTCTTTGTTTTTACTGAACATGGGGGATGGAATATTGACTAACACTTTTGCCTAAAACGACTCGAGGACTACACGTTCAAAAAAAATTTCTGGAATAATTAAAAACCATTCTTCAAAATATTACGTTTTACCTCAATGGGAGGAGCTAATCGTGCTCGTTACAACAAGGGTTGAGGGGGGGGGGGGGGGGGGGCAAGATCTATGTTTTGGAGGCAAAAATAAAAAAAAAATTGTATGATGCTGGATGTGGAAAGAACTGGCCTATGTTGAAGGTTATATTATGTAAAGGGCTACATTTACTATATACGCACACGAGGATTTTCCAAATGGATGCACCAGGAAGTGGTTATGTAAAGAGATAAATTTACTGTACGCACATGGGGATACCCCATGTGGGAACCCCGAGAAGTGGAGTAGTGCTTGTATACTTTGCCAGACTATAGATCTCCTTTCTGGTAAAAAAGGATCCGATAACTAGTGACTGAGTGGAAGTCCCCTAAAGCGGGTAGCATTGTTAGAAACAAATGGCTAAACTTGACTTTATTCTTGTGTTGCGGTAATGATATAGCGATAGCTACTGATAGTGACCCAAAACCGTCAATAAATACACAGGACGGCATACGCGTGTGAATGGGTTGATCGATATGGCAGGAGTGCCAGTGCGGAAGGATAAAACGAGAGGCCACATACCTCGAGTTTTATCCTTCCGCGATGGCACAAGTGCCATGTCGCTGAACACATTCACACGTGTGTCGTTCTGTGTTTATTACACACTTTCACGTCTATATAAAAACAATTATTAGAAGGACACCCAGCAATTCATTTGACAACTATCAACAAAAAGAACACATTTTATCACCAACCAAATTTGCGAGGGGAACCCGTGTTAATATTTCTACCCCTGGTTCCAATATGTTCTATGTGCCAACTGGCACATAGAACACATAGGAACTCAGGGGACGATTTTCAGCCATCGCTAGCGATTCAAATGTGATAGCGTTGCACGATTTGTAGAAAATTCCAGTGACACTCCGCTTCTATTTAAAAATAGTACGTTAACTATTTCTGTTCCGCACATATGTGCGAAACGGATTTTCATTTTCCGCGAGGATAAGTGGAGACGGGGATTTCATAGAACAGGCGTGTAATAAATAATAGTAACTGGGGAATTTAGTAATAGATCACCTGTTAACCCTTTACCCAACGTAACGGCCAAAACCGGCCAGCACTATTCTCAAAAATCGCCAATTAATTTTCATTGTTTTCATTTTTTGTCTCAAAAACATAGGTTATGACCGCTCATTGGAACGAGCTCGTCGAGCTCATTCCAATGAGGGGTCATAACCTATGTTTTTGAGACAAAAAATGAAAAAAATTAGTTATTCAAGAATTATTTTTGCAAGTGTCGTCTGCTTTTCATGTTAGGTAAAGGGTTAAGTCATCTCCCTAGACAATTACTTGCACTTTAAGTATCCACCCCCCCCCCCCCGGAAACCCCGAGAAGAGGAGCAGTGCCTGTTTACTTTTGAAATCAAGTTGCTCTACGTTACTGGTGGAAGTCCTCTAATGTGGGCAGCATATGTATAAATGACTGGCTAAATGTGACTTCATCTCTATGTTGTGGTCATGATTACTATACATGCCGACTATGACCCTAACCACAAATAAATAGACAAACAAACAGGTACTCAACAAGCAAACATACAACCTACGTACATGTACATATATAGTCTATAAAACATTTGTACTGGTCTGGTAGGATATGGGTTGATTTCCATCTGTAAGGTGGCCGAGTGCCAATCGTCGAGTGATAATATATACCAGCGGAAAACAGAAACGCAAGTTTTTTTCTATGGTAAATATTTCAAATGTGTTATGGATGGTTATGTCATTGTTTGGATTTTAATGTTATTTCTTCATTTCGGATTAAATTTTGACGAGTTTTGTTGTCTAAACACAGGCGGCGTCTCTATGGATAACGTGGGTACCCTACGTCATTTCCTGATCAAATCATTAGCGGGTGTGCTCACCTCAGGCTTCAGTCAAAGCTCTAACTCTCCTGACCTTTCACCCCATCAAATTGTTTATGGTGATTGTGGGGTGTTATTCCAGTCCTGAAGAAGGGCCTGCGTTAGCTGAGCAAGGTTTGGGACGTTGACGCGCTTCCTGACCCTCCTGTCCAGCTCGCCCCACAAATGCTCGATCGGGGACAAATCTGGACTGTAGGGTGGCAAATCGAGAAATGGGTTTTGGTTGAGGAAGTCACGACAAACCTTAGCAACGTGCGACCTCACATTATCCTGCTGCAACGTAAGGTTACGCGCATGGATAAGTGGATGGACGTGAGGCACGAGGACCTGATCCCGAAATCTTACGGTTGTAAGATTGTCATGGATGACCACGAGAGGTGTTTTCACGCCATGAGACCCCCCCCCCCCCCCACCCCAAAAAAATAAATAAATAAATAAAAAACAAACAAACCCCCCCCCCCCCTAACAGACCCTCCTCCGAATCTGTCGTTTTCCTTAACGCACGTATCAGAATATCGCTCACATCGACGTTGATAGCAACGTTGTCGTCCATCTGACCTGAAACCGATTTGGTGCATGTGCCCGCAGTAATTGCAATCGGTGTTGACGTCGCCTGGGTGTATGTTGCGAACCAACGTAGAACGTCGTGGCCTTAAATTGAACTCCTGCAATAGATTCCTAACTGTTCGTGGACACATTCGGCGACCATGAGTGCCTATAAACTGACCCGGCGTCTCCGTCGCCGTTTGAAATCGGTTACGAGGGTGTGAGAGACGTATGCCTCAATCTTGACGTGACGACGTAACGCGCGGACGTCCGCTGCTGCGACGGTCAGCTATTCCTGTGGCTCTGAGACGCCCAACTAAATGAGCTATAGCTGACTTATAAACCCCAAATTGCTGGATTGCTGGGCGACAAGACCTTGCAATTGGCCCTGCATAATTAGAGCAATAGCCCTACCCTTATCAACTTCGGACATTTGCAGCATTTTGCTTTTCAATCGAGTTGAAATGAAATGTTGGCAATCGATGTGGACTTCTCAGTACTTCGATTCGATATGGTTTTCAAGCCCATAGCACCTGGGAGTGCCCCGGATGCACGCTTTGTCGAAAAATCTGTTGAAAGCATGCAGCGTCTCACGTGGTCAGGGTTGATTGAATTTTACACAGTCCACTGAGGTAGCTATGTGTCAAATTTTACTACATATAGTCTACAGATAAAACAATTATATTAACAAAACTGAACTTGGGTTTCTTTTTTCCGTCAGTAATGTCCAGGCTACGTTAAGCTTTGAAATATACTACTCAAAGTTTGCTAAGCACCAAGTATATCCAACTACTTGTTTTACGTTTTAGTTGAAATATTGTTATGAAAAGTGTACACAT
This sequence comes from Pictodentalium vernedei, assembly GCA_031216915.1. Taxonomy (NCBI): domain Eukaryota; kingdom Metazoa; phylum Mollusca; class Scaphopoda; order Dentaliida; family Dentaliidae; genus Pictodentalium; species Pictodentalium vernedei. Next base: position 751,850,589 of record CM062296.1, read on the forward strand.
TTTAAATTGAATTATATCTTTAATGATTTAAGCACAGAAATTAAAATTTTGTTTGTGTTTGACATTATTTTTTGAGCTTTTGAATACGATAAGCATGGAAAATGGATATTATTGGTAAAATAGGAAATTTTTCAATATGCCAAAAAGTTGACGGAGCGAACTGATATGGGTTCAGCATTGAGTGTGAGAACCATTACTGTTAATTACAGCTTGGCAAAGCCTTTTCGTGCATCCAATCAGGTTCCTGGTGATCCTTTGTGGGATGCTGTTCCATTCTTGGACCAGCATGGCACCATGCAAGCTCCTGCACACTTCTTGGCTGGACTGGACGGGCTGAAATTGCAGGCTGCAACTCATTCCAGACATGTTCGATTGGATTGAGGTCAGAGGATCTTGCTGGCCAGTCCATACGCGCAATCCACTCCCTCTGTCGGTACCAACAGCATGGGAATTATCGCCCATCAGAATGAATCTATCACCCACTGCACCTGCATACAATCCGACGTGGACACCCAGGATCTCATCAATATACCGCTGTGCAGTCAAAGCACCACGTTCAAGGACACAAAGCTCTGTACGTCCATCTCTGCTGATGCCGCCATAGACCATGATTGATCCTCCACCATAGCGTTCATGCTCAGCAATGTTGGCTACATGGAATCATTCTTCTGGCCTTCTCCATACCCTAGAACTCCTATCCGTGTGGTCTAGACAGTACCTTGACTCATCTGTAAAAATGACGGGTTACCAATCTTCTCTGGTCCATCCAACGTGGTCCATGGCCCATTCATAACGTGCCTGGAGGTGGTTCCGGGACAGCGGAATAAGAATGCATGGTCTTCTCGATCGGAGACCACTTTCGTGCAACCTTGCCCGGATAGTTTGCGTCGAAACATTTTACCCCGGGTGCATTCTGAAGGTCACTGCGAAGCTGGGTTGCTGTGGCAAAGCGGTTCCTACAGGCCTGAATGATCAAAAACCGGTCTTCTGCTGCAGATGTTGCCCTGTCTCCTGCCACCACCAGGCCGTCTTACTGGTGTGCCATACTGCTGAAATCGTGCCTAGGCTCTGGTGATCACCGTATGGTGCACACCAATGGCTTCACCAACTTGACGATGGGTAGCCCCTTGCCCCACCATCCCTACAGCCCGTCACACTTCTGCTTCAGACAAATGTCTTCTTACATTACATTTGCCATATTCAATCATTAAATCACATGGGTTTGTGTTGAAATGAAGATTGAATACCCTACACACGTCATGTACATGTAGACAGTACACAAAAACATCATGAAAACCAAGGGGTCACGAAACGTCTGCCTGTCAAGAGAGCTAATGTAAACACTTGGGACCATCTCAATACATTCCTCAATCATATCCACCAAAAATATCGCAAATATGTCACAAGCAAATTTCACAATAATGTGTCAAATATTTGGTGCTTAGCAAACTTTGAGTAGTATATTAATTCGTCATCCCCCAAATACAAGTATGGACTCTTCCAATTGATAACATTGTACTGATATGGAAGATACCATCATAATTCAAGAGGGTAATTACCCACCAGGATTTTTAGTGTGTGTGTGTGGGGGGGGGGGGGGGGGGGGGGTGCGAAATGCTCGTCTGACACAAAGCTCGTAAATTCCCTACTTGTTATTTGGGACTAGACGAATTTATATTTTCAACCTGCAGCCTCTGCAGACCACCTTCAAGACGGACGACAAAATACAACAAACGACATACGACTAACGAAGAGTGATTCACTCAAAGATAACGCGCCGAAATATGCGGTACTTGGACATCTTAGCACTTTTCGGCCCTTTTCACTTCATGATTATACTTGAAAGGGACGTGGGGGTAAAAAACATTCCTCCACACCAGGGCCGGGATGGGTGGTCCCGTCACGAAAAGGTCACTTTTTTCCTTTCATCATATATATACATTTTCTTCTGTTTAAATCTATCTGGATACGATCTTTGGTGATTTAATTGTGTTTAGGATAGTTAGTACATTCGTGGCATTGTAAGCATGATTGATTACCAGCTGGTCGCCTGAGTTCCAATGTGTTTCTATGTGCTTACTGGCACATAGAACACATTGTAACTCATGAGACGAGCTGTTGTAACTCACATTTGGTGAGACAGAAACATCAAACAGTTATTGGTCAATATCGCTCACCCCTTAACCTGTTTTCAACAGTTTTAAACTAGTGTTGCATAAAAGATAAAAAAAAAACAAATGTTTAATCAAATAAATCATTTAAGTATTCAAATACAGCAATGGTTTGACAAAAAAAAAACTTAAAATGAGTAGAAAGTTCAACTAAACATAAAATCAAGTGATATTCATCAAGGTGTATTGTAAAGTGAATGGGTGCAGCTGGGTTGTGTGTAGTATGGTAGTAAGTAGAGAAAAATCAGGAAAAAAATGAAAATCAGAATAGGAAAGTCTGTCTGAGGCTGACAGAGGAAGGAATAAGATGAAGGGATGCATGTAGTAAATGAGTTAAACAAAAGAATTCACAACACATTTTATACAAAAATATTATGATTCTCTGCAAATATGAGAGCTATATGTACAAATGGGCTCAGAATGTGGGCCATCCACATTAGGCCTAGCTTGGTTCATACATGTATAATAGCATCCCCACCTCCACTATTAACCCTTTACCCAACGCAGACGATTTCAAAATTTATTACTTTAAATATCATTTTTTAATTTTTTTCAAAAAATTTCAACAAAACCATATCATGTGACCCCTCTTTGGAACGAGCTCGATGAGCTCGTTCACAGAGGGGTCACATTATATGGTTTTGTTGAAAATTTTCGAAACATAATATTTTTTCAGCTGCTGAATTTGCATATTACGTGGGCGGATGCGGGCGATTCGTTGGGTAAAGGGTTAAGCCAATCTATTCAAAAAACCCTGGACTCGTGGATTTTAAAGTGATATACCCGGTAGCCATGCTCAGGACAGCCAATTTCTTCAAGAAGTGCTTAAGATTATCTCTCGATCACGGCCATGAACAGTACTGCCCAATGTGATAACAAATTAAAACTTGCATCGAACTACATTAGAGTTTTCCCCGACCGGCCGACCAGGTTGTGTGAGTAAAAAAAGGATCCCAGTCTACTTCACAACAAAAAGGTACTGGCGTCGGTAACTGCATAGTACTTCAAAACAAATTTAAGTATTCATGACTCCACCGGCTGCCTACAGAGTTGTGCCATACCGGTAGCCCATGATTTACGATGAATTTGATATTTGGTTAGAGTTTAAGTCAGGGTATATGATCAAGTTTGTCATTCCTCCACAAAACCATTGTGCTGCCTGGCGCTGGTGGGTTACAAAGATAGCATCAATATTGTGAACATGTATGCCCTGTAGGCTTTTGCCTATTCTATCCCATCAACCTATCTCAACTCACCTCCAAGATCGCATTGAATCTAGTTCGATTCTAGAGGTCACTCGAAGTGTTGTAAGGATGACTTAATGATACTAGGTTTTATTGTTTATCAAACAATCATATAGATTTTGGCTTGAAAACCACGAGAAACGGTACGTATCACATAATGTGTTCCGATTCCGTATCATATAGATCACTCATTCTGATTCCGTATCATATAGACGACTCGTTTTCGAGAACGCAACAGCCTATCATAACAGGCAAATTAATACATTCTATGTGCGCTTCAGTGACCGACTCAGCTGATCGCTTTCAAAACAAAACAAAATTCCTTACAATTATCGAGAGAACCATTAATAGCCAATGACCCCCCCCCCCCCCCCCCCCCCCCCCACACACACACAATAAATAGAAACTGCACAATTAAATATTACACACTTGTAAATTCAAGGAAGTGACACTGAGAGTGAATAATTTTACAACGCACGAAACTTTGAAACTTTGCGGTGACCGCGTTACCCATTGTTTGTTAAAGTGCACAACAATATTGTTCAATAAAATATGGGTTTTTAAAAAAAAAAAAACGTTTTCTCCCCCAACATTATGTCCCAAAACTGTATTAATAATTTAAGATTTAATCCGTTTAAGTGAATAATTGTAAGATAAATGAATTATCATGATAATGTGCATGTCCTGTGATTTGTATCAGATTCGAGGTGGTGTTCAGAATGGGATCAGAACGAGCCGGCTTTGCCGGTGAGTTGTGATCCCATTTTGGACACCACCGAGATATATCGCATGAGTGGCCAAAGAACACATTGACAACACTGTGTCAGGGAGCTACATCCTACACATCTACTCAAGTTGGTGAATACAATTGAGCTTGTCACCTCAATAACTCATGCTAAAATACTATCAGATATAATTTGGAACATTAAAAGGTACCATTAAATTATTGCAGACATATTGTATTTATCTTATTTATCTTTGGTTTTTGCTCAAAATCTGCTCTAGTTTTTAAAAAAACAATTTTGGGGATTTATCTCTTTTTATGTTCTTAGAAGGGCAATAGCTGAAGCGGATCTCATATAGCTAAAAAACAGACAGTTTTGTATTGAGGATTCTTTTTAGGGGGTTTAACTGGGTTGAAGGGGGTGGGTCCCCCACATGAAAAAGGAAAAGCAATCCTCCTAAAAAGGGGGTAGTGGGTGATGTCGAGGTTGAAAAAAGGTTTTCAACTCTGTGTAGAGTTTTTCAAGCCCCCCCCCCCCCTCCACCCCCCGATTGGAACCGAAAATCGTCTGACCGAGGTAGAGGAAGAAAGGAAGTGGGATAGGTTTGATCCTGTGGTATGGAGCCTTCAGGCAAGTATAATCTGCCACTACAAGTAGTATGTGGTGTTCGATGGCCGACATGTGCAAGTATAGTCGGTCTTTGGCTTGAGCGTTTTTTCGGGCAAGTATAATCTACCACTTATTTGGTGTCGGATTGTTGAGTTATGCAGTCATAGGCAGTGTAGTCTGTCTCGGTCAGGTTAGATTCCGGCTGGCGATTCTTGGCTCTTGAGGAGTCGAAAGAAATACAAATAACAACTGAGGACAGACAGGATTGCACCCATCCAGCCACCCTTACTTCACTGGTTCAGGGACAGCCTGACACATTTCTCCATACTGATTACGACGAAGACTTTCTTTAAGACAGCTACCAAAAAGGCCGAGAGTTGTGTTTAGTAGGCAGAGGCGCCGCGAAGATGACCGATTGTGGGGCGGGGGATGTAAACCCGATTTGTACCGACTCATGCCTCAAGTCCCGACTGACTAATATTCCATCTACATATCAAGGCATGCCTTCGTCGAAGGCATGCCTTGGTGATGTATATGGAAAAATAATCAGTCAATCTTATAGTAAAAAATCTCAAGACTTCTTCGAAATTAATTAATGAATAAATAAAATATACACAGTAGTCGTGACGCAGCCTTGTATTCAGTTAACACGTATTTCGTTAGTACTCCAAATCACAGGGGGGGGGGGGGGGGGGTCGTTGCAAATAATAATAACAATAAAATAAAAGTAGACAAGCATGGCTGGGTAAACCCCAACCCCACCCCCACCCCCCACCCCCGCAGTATCAATACGAGAATACAGCACTGATATAGTATTTATAGTGAGTGGTATCCAGTGATGCCTATCTAATATGATTTTATTGTTAGCCCTTTACCTAACATGAAAAGCAGACGAGACTTGCAAACAAAATTCTTCAATAACGATTTTTTTCATTTTTTGTCTCAAAAACATAGGTTATGACCCCTATTTGGAACGACCTCGACGAGCTCGTTCCAAAGAGGGGTCATAACCTATGTTTTTGAGACAAAAAAAATGATGAAAATTAATTAACGATTTTTGTGAATAGCGCTGAGCGGTTTTGGCCGTTACGTTGGGTAAAGGGTTAAATCATTGTTTTTTAACGAGCACCTGTGATCCAAATTGGTCACTTCGGGCTCCAACAGCCCATATTGGGTTCTTCTGACCTCTGTTTGTATAACCGACTGTAGGCCTATGTGCGACACATACACAGGTGGCAAATCTAGTCTCTTAAGGGGACGTCCAACCTAACTTTGGTCAAATTTCATGTAATTTTCTTTCAAGTCTAAAAAAGGCCCAAAATGAATAACCCCAATAAATTATATACCAAAATGCTTGGAATGAAACATAGAACATGTGGAAACTGAAATTTGCGATGGAACTGCTGCCATGTGTAAATAGCACCACCTGAAAGTCTGCTATGGCATAAGTAAGAGAACAAAATTTTTACAATAAAATACCTCAAAATAAAATAACAGCTGTATTCTATAAACATTTAAGTACATACTCGAAGAAATCTTTTCCTAATTCATGAAAGTAATGAAGATTGAGACCAAATTTTATAAGTGGAGTGCTCACTGATTGAAGGCAGACATTTTTTTTTGTTTATGTTTTGATTTGGGGAGTTCAACAAAGGTCAACTTGAAGAAGTCCAGCAGAAGAAGTATGGAAGGACAAAAGAGTGTCTCCCAATATCAAGATTATGTGTTACTGTAATTGTTTGGAAAGAAAATATGATATTCTCCTATGTAGAATGCACTGCAAAGTCATACATTGTAGTTGAATAAATATATATACAAACCCCTTGCACTGTAACCCCTTTTATCCCATGCATCAATTTGATAGTGATTAAATTGTTAAATTTGTCTGGTTTATCAATAAGTATATTAGCTTTGTTTAACTCTTGGACACCAATACACTCATGATATCTGTTGGAGAAGAAATAAGGGTAACTGTAACCTGTCACTACAATAAACCATCTAATGTACTTAAAAGTACATTGTTATTCAAAACACATCAAATCAACCTTACATAACCATTATTGCATGTACTTTCCCCAAGGAGGCTTATTGACATATTGAGATCAGAAGGGCACATCCAGAGGGTCTCACATATTTTTTTCAAGAACGCAGTACACAAAGCAATCCCCAAAAGATGACAAGTGAGCTCCATTTGACACAAAAAATTTCGGGGGGGGGGTGGGGGGCTCTCTTCCTTGTATGACTCTACCTCCGGCACTCAAGGCATATGCCTTTTTTCTCAAAGTTTAACTCTTTTTTCTTTTTGAAGATCCTGGCCACACATGTTCCAAACACTATCAGACAGGTAAACCTCCAAATAAGTGTATCTGCAAAAATCATGTTACATTGCAAAACATTCTTTTTAGAGTTTTAGTTCTGGACCTTTCATGCTTCTTACTTCCAACTATAACACTTAATTTATCAATTAATGGGTGAATAGAAAAGTCCTGCCATAATCAACATTTCGAGTTCCATAAGCCTTCAAAACAGCTCCGATAAAAGTGTCAAACATCAGATTGGTGGCTTTATACATAATATTCATTAGGTTGTTGCTTGATAAGTAATAGGACAAAATCTTCACAAGAAAATTCTGTAGCAATACAATTGAGGGTATTAGCAGGCACTTTGCAACAAATTGTAACAAATCAACTAGTTATAAACAAAATTCTCTAACTCAAAAGAGTGAAAAAGTACCACAACTCTGAAAAAATGTGGGAAGAAACACATGCTACAGCAGCTACACAGGCATTGTTTCCCCATGATGCTCGATCACAACACCAAATATCCTTCAAATTGGAGTAGCAATGGTTGAGATACAAGGGGGAATGTTCGTACATGCAATGATGAATGGGTAAGACTAAGATTAAGAGGACAGGGGTCACCACTGCACGGCCCTAGATGCACCTTTGATTTTCCAACTTCCTGGTCTGGGGCATAATAATCGCAACACACCCACCTTATCAGTTCATAATTTCAGTAAAATAAAAGAAATTATCAATTTGAATTAAATAATAGATGATGGAAAATATTTGGCTTCCTGCGCGTTCTCGTACTATTTAATTACCACAAACAATATCAGTTTGATGCCGACAAACGAAACTGAACGCATGTGGTTTGGTTAAAAAGTAACTCGGCATGAATAATGAAGAAATTGCGAATATTTCGTGTATTTCATTTATTTAAAAGCCAATTGCAGCTAATATTGACCGTGCATTCGATAATTCGTTTCGGTTTTGACCACACGGCCACGCTGACACTCCGTGACAGCGGTTATGTTTATTGTGATATGCAAATTGGGGGATGGTTTCCGGTGAAGGAGATTTGTCACATTTGTTAGTGTAAAACGATCATAAAAGACACTGATCGACGCTTGTATTACTATGATTGGTTGCAAGAAAAAACGAAATTCTCAGCATCGTCCAATCGCACCTTATTTAAAAGCACGAATGCATCATTTTCAACCCATCTTCAATCGGTCCTTTGCAGACATCAAACATACCCGCCTTCAAATTCCATGGTTACTAGGAAGTAAATAACTTCGCAGCGACAGGGGGAAATTAACACGCTCAATATAGTTCCAGGTCACTTGGAATATACTTCGTGAAAAGTGATTTCTGAAGCAATCTGCTTACTTTGTTATGAATATTGCCTTATTTTGTGTGTATCGTCTCGATTTTATACACTCGGTTATTTTTTTTACATGTGGTTCATGTTGTCTTTCTAGTGCGCAATAATTCAGATTTTTTGTCAACAAAAAAGTTCAGACGGCCTGTAGACGCGAGAGGGAATTTCGAACCATATTTTGCAGTTATGACATTAACAGCTCAAGTACTTGCTGTCACCTGTTTGCAAATCCGCTCATACATTGTCTCGAACAAATAAAGGGCGTGATTACGTCCTTGCATTCTTACGATTGCCCAAATTGAGTATTTCTGCAAGAACCACATCGTAATCACACGACCGGAAAAACATCGTTGAAACATGGCCACATCCGGAACATCAAAAATTTGTGTTGATGTTATTACATTCAAACGTCAAAACCCACCAGAGCGTCTGACAACAAAATGCTTTCTCCGAGTCTGTAGTATGTTATCATTATATTGAGGACAAGGCTTTCGAATTGTCGATTATTTTGTGGTTTTACCGGTTCGTTACTTATGCCATTTGCAAATTAATCTTCTTCAAAATCATAAAATTCACTTTTTTTCCTGAAAAAAATGATATGTACCTCTTCTATGCACTTTACTCATTATTTTGATATATAATTTGCCTTTCCTTACTTCTCTTATCTGTTTCTGAGGCATTGGGAAAAATGTCAAAAAATTGACCAAAGTTAGGTTGGACGACCCCTTAAGAACGTAAACGAACACTAGCAAGAACTGGTATCTTGGACACCCGTCCTGAAGAAAATATCCCGGCTGGAAAATTATTGAAGGGTGTGGGAGGGGGGTCACCCTGCCTAGATCCTCCTAGTTACACCCATGTCAGCAAGACCAGCTACCTGAAGGGTGGAAACAAGCCTCAGGGTTGGAGTGAAGGATGAAAATAAGACAGAAGACTACCCGTAACAGTGATTGGATTAAAAAAAACTTATTTGCATGGAGTATCGTGTTTTCCGTGGAAACCCTGGGAAGTGAAGCAGTGCTTATTTACTGTGGTAAAATGGGACTCGGTCACCAATGCCAGAGGTGGACGTCCTCTAAAGTGGGCAACATGTGTATAAACGATTGACTGGACTTGACTTTATATCCATGTTGCGGTAACAATTAGCCATTGTGAAGAAATATATGACCTTAAAAACCAATAAAAATAAATAAATAAATAAATAAATAAATAAATGGAGTGGCGTGTGCTTGACGTAAGGCGACGTTATCCCGACTTGACTTTGTTGCGTATATGCGTTCATGTTTCGATGTGTAGGTTCGTTTGTGTGTAGTCGCTGTTTGCATGTGGTGAACCAGGCGGTGTACATGTTCCATAGATTCATTCTGTCTGCAGGCTCTGTGCTACTTATTGAAAAGGTTGGTGGATCCTAGATGATCCATTCGTTTATGCCTGCTCAAATACTCCCCAGCTGTAGCTGCAAAGGATGATGGGTCGGCAGCTGTTCGGGTTTCCAAGGTCCTTATCAGGTTTAACCCTTTAACTCGACGCAACGGTCAAAGCTGACACGGCGCTATTCGAAAAAAATCACTATTTAATTTTCATTATTTTTTTTTTCATTTTTTAGTCTTAAAACCATAGCTTATGATCCCTCATTGGAACAATCTCGTCGAGCTCGTTGTGACAGGGAGTCATAAGCTAGGTTTTTACGCAAAAACTGAAAGAAAATAGTAAAAAATCTTGTTTGCAAGTGTCGTCTGCCTTTCAGGTAGATAAATAGGTTAAAATCACAGGTACTCGGCACAAGCTGGGAAATCGAAAGAAAAATGATATTTGATACCATTTTTGAATCGATGCTTACTTGCCCCTATAATGGTATATAAATATTAACAAGGTACACAACTCGCTTTTCGAAAACGATAGCACACATCTTCGTTATACCCCCCTCAAATTTGATTCACACAACGTATCCAACAGTATCCGGTATCAGTGGAAAGGGGAATTAATAAGCTTTACAGTGGTGAATTACACGACCGTTGGGTGTTCTTGGGTTGTTCACGATAACTGGGAGAAGTCGCAGAAAAGGCCGAAAAACATTTAGTCGGACAAGATAGTGCACGGTGGAATGTGGATTACGACCGACAATTATCCAGGTCCCATTGTCTATGGATGGCAGATTCAAATATTAGCCGCATACCTTTATCAATTTTCAATCTTGGGTTGACATTTATTCATTTCTGGAGTTCACATTTACGGTTTATACACTTTTAGCCGTAACTTTGAAATAGTTTCCAAGTTGATGGCGTCCATAGATACGCGACTTGTGCAAATATTTTCCCCATTCTCCCATTGGCTTATTTTCATTGATGATATTCTCGGCATAAATAGTAGCCAATGGGATGTTTTCGTGACCATCTTCGCTTCTATGGATTCCGTTAGCTTGTTTTGTTTCCAAAGGAAGGTTAAAAATGTATAAACGGCAAATGTGATCGCCAGAAATGAATAAATGTGGATCCGAGATTAGTAATTGATAAAGGTATACGGTTAATATTTGAATCAGCCCTCCATATACAATGGGACCTCGAATTATTATAATAAATCGGATAATTATCGCTCGTAATCCACTTTTCACTGTGCACTATCTTGTCCGACTAAATATTTTTCGGCCTTTTCTGCGACTTCTCCCAGTTATCATGAACAACCCAAGAACACCCAACGGTCGTGTAATACACCACTGCACAGCTTATTCATTCCCTTTTCCACTGATACCGGATACTGTTGGATACATTGTGTGAATCAAATTTGAGTGGGGTATAACGAAGATGTGTGCTATCGTTTTTTCGAAAAGCGAGTTGTGTGCCTTGTCAATATTTATATACCATTATAGGGGCACGTCAGCACCGATTCAAAAATGTTATCAAATATAAATATCATTTTTCTTTCGATTTCCCAGCTTGTGCCGAGTATCTGTGATTAAAATCATCAACCACGCGATGGATTTCCAGCATTTCGGAAAGTTGCCATGAAGTAGGTAGGCGTTAAAAAGTCATTTAACTCTTTGAACACCAGAGACCGCCTTACTGACCCAGGAACACGATTTATTTATTTATTGGTGTTTAAGGTCACATACTTTTGCACAATGGCTAATCGTGACCGTGACAGTTTTACGGGTGGAGGAAGCCGGAGTACCCGGAGAGAACCACCGAGCAACGACGAGCAGCTCTCAGCTCTCCAACATCGTAACTCTGAACTCTGCACCGCAGCACAGGCAGGGTTAGATTGGTTGAAGACATGCGCACCAGCGACGTGCAGTACGCCCCAGTACACAGCGTCATCGTGCCCCCATGTAGGCATTCGGGGTAAAGTGTCTTGCCCAAGGACACAACGCGGTTGCCGCAGGTGGGATTCGAACCGAGGACCTCTCGGCTTGCAGCCTGCACCTCTACCAACTGAGCCACCGCGCCCCCCAAGAACACGATACTTCATAATTTAATTACGTGGGGGTGTCTGTTATGTTAATGTGTGGGGTAGACCAATCAATGTTTTCAACGAAAATATTAATTGGTCTTTCCCCAATTTCCCCAATTACTGAATATGGACTCTTCCAATTGCTGCCATTGAACTGACTTGCAAGATATCACTAGGTTTCAAAGGGTTAACATGCTGATGTACAAGTCATCATTGTTTTAGGATTTTGTAGGTAACCTCGTCTTCCCTGTGGTGGAAAAGGCTTTACATATTTGGTTAATATTTATGATTTAGCTTCTTGGGATGAGAGAAAGGTTTATTTGGTCGTCGCCATCTTCTTCCTGAGAGGAGTTGAAGTTCGGTTTGAGAAATGCTTATTCTTTATCTAATACAACTTGGTCGTTCTCGTTGCTGGGGATACTGTCGTATAAATGGCCATCATGGGGGCGATGGGTCTTCTTGCAGAGATGAACGATAGCAGCCAGTCGCTGCATTCTCATGAAGATCGAGTGATCCGTCGTCCTTATCGTGTATTTTGGGGTTCGTTTTAGAGAGCCTTTGGTCGGTTAGACACTACATGGTGTCTTAAAAGTTTAAGTCAGAACTAGTAAGGTGAACTAATGAAAGTGTCAATGACACTGTAGCTCAACTTGACAAACTTGAACTTGTTAAGTTATAAATGAAATGGCAAAATTGAAGATCATTGGGACCAATGTCAGTTTTTTTGCCAGTGGCAACATTTTTTGACAGAAACCGAAGAAAATCGATAGCTCCCATCTAGAGGCCTCCCCAAACAAGCATGCCAGGTTTCAAAGCAATCCGATCATAAATGTGCCCTGTAGGGTGTACAAAAGGGAAATATTGTGGTCTGACTAGACTAAATTCTAAGAACGTTGGCCGTGGCAACATTTTTTGACGGAAATGGAAGAAAATCGATAGCTCCCATCTAGAGGTCACCGTAAATAAGCATACCAGGTTTCAAAGCAATCTAATCATAAATGAGCCCTGTAGGGTGAGCCAAAGGGAAATATTGTGGTCTGACTAAACTAAGTTCTAAGAATGTTGGCTGCGGCAACATTTTTTGATGGAAATTGAAGAAAATCGATAGCTCCCATCTAGAGGTCACCCCAAACAAGCATGAAAGGTTTCAAAGCAATCCGATCATAAATGTGTCCTGTAGGGTGTGCCAAAGGGAAATATCGAATCTTCTGACTAAACCAAGTTCTAAGAACGTTGGCCACGGCAACATTTTTTGATGGAAATTGAAGAAAATCGATAGCTCCCATCAAGAGGTCTCTCCAAACAAGCATACCAGGTTTCAAAGCAATCAAATCATAAATGTGCCCTGTAGGGTGTGCTAAAGGGAAATATTGAGGTCTGACTGAACTAAGTTCTACGAACGTTGGCCGTGGCAACATTTTTTGACAGAAATTGAAGAAAATCGATAGCTCCCATCTAGAGGTCTCCCCAAACAAGCATACCAGGTTTCAAAGCAATCTGATCGTAAATGTACCCTGTAGGGTGTGCCAAAGGGAAATATTGAGGTCTGACTAAACTAAATTCTACGAACGTTGGCCGTGGCAACATTTTTTGCCGGAAATTGAAGAAAATCGATAGCTCCCATCTAGAGGTCACCCTAAATAAGCGTATCAGGTTTCAAAGCAATCAAATCATAAATGTGCCCTGTAGGGTGTGCCAAAGAGAAATATTGTGGTTTGACTAAACTAAGTTCTAAGAACGTTGGCCGCGGCAACATTTTTTGACGGAAATTGAAGAAAATCGATAGCTCCCATCTAGAGGTCACCCCAAATAAGCATAAGAAGTTTCAAAGTAATCTGATCATAAATGCGACCTGTGAGGTGTGCCAAAGGAAATTGTGGACGTACGTACTAACGTACTAACGTACGTACGCCGACGGACGAGAAGTGATGGCAATAGCTCAGCTTGACTTTGTCAAGTTGAGCTAAAAATTACCGCATCATAAACTGCCTACTTTTCGCGTCGATTTCCTATGCGCACCCATTGTTCTCAGCTTGTTGTTGTTCAACAGACTTTGAGTTCAAAAAATTAGCAGCCTCCCAAGCATACCATAAATAAGTTACCGTACTTTCCTATTTCAAAGAGACACCGCCGTCATTGACCTTATGAAAACTCAGTGAGACGTGTGTACTTATCGAGGGACTCGCTCAAAGTTCTCATCTGTCACTGTGATGGCTTCAGCTGACATTGACCCGTCTCGGTGAACGTGCAGCTTATTTGGGAAGAGGTTTTTGGAATAAAAATCGAGAAACGGTACTTACGGAAGGGTGGAAATGATTTGTATTGAAAGCAAAGACAAGAAGTACAGGTTATCGGACACTTAGTTCGAGGCCGGGGCAGCGGCCGAGAACTAAGGTGTCCGGTAACCTACTTGTTGTTCAGCGTTTCATCTTGCCGACTGTATGTGACAAATTCACCTCCCACTATAAGTTGTGCCGGGATTTATAGCCTGACGCAGAAATGTGCCTGATGGAGTTGTCGCGTTGCCAACTTGAGTACGTGCTTTGTCAATTTCACTTTTATGCCATCACAGTGACAGTTGATAATTTTGAGCAAGTCCCTCAATACGTGCACAGATGCACTGGCACAACTTGCAGTGGGAGGTGAATGTGTCACGTACAGTCGGCAAGATGAAACGCTGAACAACAAGTAGGTTATCGGACACCTTAGTTCTCGGCCGCTCCCGCGGCCTCGAACTAAGTGTCCGATAACCTGTACATGTTGTTTCTTTGTTAATCCGCTGAAATTCACTTGGAAAATCAGAGAGATGCATTCATTGTTCCCTTTATTCAATCAAAAGTGTCGTTTTCCAGTGGTCTTGACACTTGACTGTCAAGGTGCTAAGAGCTAAAGAGTTCTCCCATTTCTCTTTTAGATGAACAAACAATCAATTTTAATTGTATTTTAGTGGTATTACAACTTTTGTTCGTATGCCTCTTACCTCGTGCAAAAGAACCTTTAACCGCAAGTGGGCAAATATCAAAAATGAATTGCAACACCGCCTTTTGATCAGAAAATTGTGATTACAAATGAAAGGGTTGATTGATTTCTCTTTCACAGATTTTATCAAGAACTATATATCTTGAAGACAAAACAGAACACATCATTCGCACCTTGGACTCCGGGGTGCAAACTACTGAACAATGGAGCTCCCACTTGTTTTTCAAGAAACACTTGTCAGAGTGAAGGCTACCTTTGCTACCACCTGGAGTATCCAGGTGCTCAAAGGTAAAATTCACCTGACAGTGGATTTTGATAAAGAAGCCGAACCGACGTCCTTGGAGAGGTGTAGTACCTTTCGTGAGGGGATTTCCCCCCCCGCAGTGGTCACCCTCCAAGTGACTCGGACGTACAAAAGGATGATGACAAGCGCCGAACACAGCCAAATGACATCCAAAAGAAGAAAAGGAAAAGAAAGAAGGGACATTCCGCCAGACAACGCGATGCCCGCCGACTGACGGTGTTCTTGGAAAAGAAAAGGACGGAAAAGGAAGAGAGGGAAGCTAACCATGTCGTTGAAAGCTCAATGCCCGCTACCCCTGTCCGTTCCACGTCTAGCTCGGCTCCTGCCACTCCAGTGGAAGATCCGGAGGACGCTGGTACGCCAGTTGACAGCCCTATCTCCAGCCCATCACACTCTTCCTCGGAAGAGCAGATGGAGGAGGAAGGTCTGTCTCTGGAGCAGGATGTTGAGTCGGACGTCGCACATGTCGCTAAATCCACTCTTGCCCTTCGAGCCTTTTCCGACCAGGACACCATCCAGGAAGCATACACCGCGAAGTCCGTGGAGAGCATCCTAGGAGAAAAGGTCAGAGATGACGAACACCTAGCATTTCTTGTACACACGATCAAGACCTTGGAAAACCACGGGCTAAATAAAAACATGTTCGGAGTAGCAATAGAGAGTGTCAGCAGCCATTACCTGCGCACAACACCAAAGAGCTCTCCATCACCGGCAGCTGCAAGGGCTAGACCCTACCAACCTAGTCAGCCCTCCATCACTCCTCCTTCAACACCACCAAAGGAGGTATCACCATCGCAGCCACCTCCTCCAAAAAGAACAGACGAAAGCACAGACGCCGCTGAGTACCTTTATCATTCTCCTCCTTTGTCACGGCCAGACCAGTCAAAATCACATACAGCTAAAGGGGGTCGAAAGGGGCATGCCCCATACCGTCTCTGCGCGCCTTCGGCGCGCGAAACCATTCCGTCTGGGATCGTTACGGAACTGACCCGGACCACTAATTGTTAAAATGAAGAAGAAAATGTTACGTCAACGTACGCAATAGACATGCATCAAAGAAAAATAGCTTCAGCAATTAATGAAACCCTTTGGTGGGTTTTGAAACTGACTTCCACGCTGAAACAGCAAAAAACTGGCATTAATGAAGAAATAAAAATGTACATCTCTGCCGGGGTGGGGGTGGGGTTGGGGGGGGGGGTCTGGAAAACATTTCCAGGAGCATATGATGATTTTTAACTTTCGACATGTTAGGCCACCCACCCACCTGTTTCCCCATATTTTTCCCCCATTTTCGACAGTGTTGTTTCGACCAATTTCTGACTAGGGCTGTCACGATTAGTCGATAGTTGATCTGTCACGGCGAAATCGATTAGTATTTTTCGTTGTCGAATAATCGGTAAATTATATCCCGTTTTAGACGTTTAATAATTAAAAGAAAATATGTTGAAAAAACTATTGTTTCTAAAGGTAAAGAGTTAAGAACATCGATGTTAAACCCCAAGAAGCTATTGGAAGCATTTGTCTTTCAGGTACATTCATCAAAGCTTTGATGTTCTGAACTTTTGAATCGTCAGTGTAATAATCAAGACCGGTCGGCAGTTGCGAAGTTCGCAACTGCCAACCGGTCTTGATTATTACACTGACGGTTCAAAAGTTCAGAACATCAAAGCTTTGAATGTAACTAAAAGAGGGTCGTCTTCGTTGTTTACTTGAGGTAGGTCAACTGACTTCAACTTCATTTTTATCGACTTCAAAGAGAAGGAGATGGGGGTCGTCTAGGTACGATCAATCGATTATCATCGATTATTTGCGACGGTTAATCGATTCCTAAATTAAAAAATCGTGACAGCCCTATTTCTGACCCCCCTCCTTCACCCATGTGTAATGGATATTCACAGTCCTACTGGGTATTCACTGGAGTTTAAAAATGTTGACAGGATAGTCTCTAATTATATATCATTTTCTCCAGGATTATTTGTCCACAGTCTTCACAGAAACTTGACGAGCATGTTGTATTGAAAAACGTCTACAAAATATGGTGGGTTTGCTACAAATTTATGGTCTAAGTATTCATATCTTCACAGTATTGGGGATTTACAGTTCTATCAAAGGATAAGGGCAATCAAATGATGACAGTTGATCATATATGTTGAAAAGCGTTTTTATTTTCACAAATCGTAACTTTCAGAATTGAGCACAGAGTTGTTTCTGCTTGTATCCATGTTAAACAAACATGACCTATGAGATGCTGAAATACACCAATGTATAAATCAGGTTGCCCAGGTAGTGTACCACTAAATATTTTTGACAGTATGCTACTTAAACAATTAGAGCATGTGATTATAAAAATGCATTAATGCATATATTCTCTGGTATTCTGGCGTTGAATGACTTCTATTTTAATTTAGTATATTTGATTGAGTATACCTTTCCATTCTTTAAAGTTTTCTGCAGCCTGCACATGCAATTAGTTGAATGACCTTTCGGGCAATTTTATTATTTTATTTCAATCATTGATGGTAAAAATGGGCGGAGTGAAAGTTATGAGCTGCGGGACTGCCAATGACTGGAAACAAATTTAAAACACATTTTCAGAGGTGTCATTTTTGCAGAGTGACAATTTGAAAAAAACTGAAAAATTTATTGAAATTTACATGATTCTTATTTACTACTAATGACTTTCATTAATTTTAAGTACCTATCCACTGACCCATCTTTATTTAGTTCATGGCCATTCATTTCACAACTATCAACAAAAAGAACACATTTTATCGCCAACCAAATTTTCGCGTGGAACCCGTGTTATTTATTTATTTTTTTATTTATTGATGTTTAAGGTCACATGCTTAAGAACAATGGCTAATCGTGACCGTGACAGTTTTACAGGTGGAGGAAGCTGGAGTACCCGGAGAGAACCACCGAGTATCGACGATCAACTGTTAGTTCCTCAACATTCTAACTCTGCTGAAGCTTCGCTCAAGCAGGGTTACAGCGGTTGAAGACATGTGCACCATCGACGTGCAGTACGGCTTAGTACACGGCGTCATCGTGCCCCCATGTAGGCAACCGGAATAAAGTACCTTGCTCAAGGCCACAACGCAGGTTGTTCCGGACAAGGATCGAACTCGGGACCTCCAGCATAGAAAGCCAACAGTCTACCACTGAGCCACCACGCTCCCGGAACCCGTGTTACTATTTCGTCCACTGAGTTCAAATATGTTCTATGTGCCTACTGGCACATAGAACACATTGGAATTCATGGGACGATTTTTAACTGTCGCTAGCGATTCAAATTGTAATTGCGGTGCACGATTTGTAGAAAATTCCAGTGAAATTTCGCTTTTATTTAAAAAATAGTCCGTCAACGATTTCCCTTTCGCACATATGTGAGGAACAGATTTTCATTTCCGCGTGGTTTAGTGTTGCTGTAGACGGGGATTTCATAGAACAGGCGTGTAATAAATGAAGTGATTTTTCTTACACTTTTATAATTTTATTTAATAAATTAATAGTGAAAACGAGTGGAGTGACAGGAAGACCAAATCTGTCATCCGTTTCCTGCCGATGACTTTCAATAATTTTGAGTACATAGTCACTGACCTACCTTAGTTCATGTCAGTGCTTGGCCATGTCTCAAATCAGAAATGTCAGACGAGAATAGTCAGTCTGAAAGTGCACTGATATATATGTACCCTCAGTATGTCTTGATAATAAGTCGCTTCTCTTGCCATTCAGCTGTTCTGTTGGGAGATATATATCAGATGTCACTGCTACTATTTCGGTTAACATTCTTGAGTATAAAACTAAAAAATGTTTAAACTGGTTGAAAAAGTGACTAATAACTCATTGAATGATTGCTGCAAATCTATAAAAATGATAAAATCGTCACTTATATAGATGTGCCTGTCCTAAAAAGCCCATAAAAGCATTTAAAGAATGAAAGGAAAAAAAAATTAGACCATGGAAAAAATTAATATTTGGCAATCCCGACCACACACCCACCCACCATACATACGTTCCTGGGAAAAAAATTGCGCCCCTCCGCCTGTTTCTGCAGGGATATATGATGATTGTTTCAGGGGTGGGGGGAGGGGGGGGGGGACACTGACATGGTCTATATATAGGAGCCATTCCACGTCCCAATGGGATTCAAATATGACAAAGGAATATACGAATTTGATTTGAACTTTGCGTTGATCTTTGGCACTGGTTAACCCTTTACCTAACCTGAAAAGCAGACACTTGCAAAAATAATTCTTGAATAACTAATTTTTTTCATTTTTTGTCTCAAAAACATAGGTTATGACCCCTCGTTGGAACGAGCTCGACGAGCTCGTTCCAACGAGGGGTCATAACCTATGTTTTTGAGACAAAAAATGAAAAAAATAATGAAAATTAATTGGCGATTTTTGAGAATAGCGCTGGCCGGTTTTGGCTGTTACGTTAGGTAAAGGTTTAAATTGACTGGCAATACTCCATACTATTCATTGATGGGCTCCATGCAGTTTAATCCTTACATGGACTTAGTGAAGCTTTTATTTTTCTTATAAGCGATGATAGGTCGAAGATTTAAAGCTTCTTTTAATTTAGAGATGTTCATACCAAAATTTAATGGTCAGAGAGTTCGAAGAGTGTTCTTATCCAAATAGCTTCTCGTTTTTGTTCCTAAATTCAGCTGTTTCGTCTGATGTATTTTTTAATGGTCGGCTGTTTAACCCTTTACCTAACATGAAAAGCAGACGACACTTGCAAAAAAAAAAAATTCTTGAATAACTAATCTTTTACATTTTTTGTCTCAAAAACATAGGTTATGACCCCTCATTGGAACGAGCTCGTTCCAACGAGGGGTCATAACCTATGTTTTTGAGACAAAAAATGAAAAAATAATGAAAATTAACTGGCGATTTTTGAGAATAGCGCTGGCCGGTTTTGGCCGTTACGTTGGGTAAAGGGTTAACTGGGTGGATTTCAACCTCGCCGAAAGAATGGCCAGGATGGTTAAAATGGTGTGCTGTTGGTGGCATCACCATAATGTTTACATCCTGTTTGTGTCGAGTATCACGCTTTCGAAATGGATTTTCCATTTTTTTGCAAAGTCTGTGATTTTAAGCTATCCATAAAGTGCATAACCCCCCCCCCCCCCCCCCCTAGATTTCAGGACGCCAATTAGGGTAGACACAAGCCTCATTCAAATTTACCTTATCACTTGAGTTGCGGTAAAAGAGGATCAGCTGTGATTTGTGCTTAGGCAATTCCTTTAACCCTTTACCCAACGTAACGGCCAAAACCGATCAGCGCTATTCTCAAAAATCGCCAATTAATTTTCATTATTTTTTTCATTTTTTGTCTCAAAAACATAGGTTATGACACCTCATTGGAACGAGCTCGTCGAGCTCGTTCCAATGAGGGGTCATAACCTATGTTTTTGAGACCAAAAATGAAAAAAAATAGTTATTCAAGAATTTTTTTTACAAATGTCGTCTGCTTTTCATGTTATGTAAAGGGTTAAGTAGAGATGGGCAGTATACAGAAAAAACTATATGCAATGCAATTAGAAATTTTCCGTCGCATGAGTGGGCTATCCGTCCTGGGACCAGTCGGCCCACTAGTTGAAAATATAACCTGAGCATAAAATATGTTAGTTAATGAGTTTAATTGCAAGCAAGTCATTCGAGGTATTGATTTTTCGATCTCAGCAAAAGGTGAACAACAACGATATAATTTTGAATACTAAACATACTATTAGCGTTTGTATTTGACAGCTGCCGCGATAGTGGTACAGAACATTCCGTATAGTATACGGTCACGCCGAAAAAAAATTGACAGAAAAAGAGTATCTAGGATATCAATATTTAACCCTTTACCCAACGTAACGGCCAAAACCGGCCAGCGCTATTTACAAAAATCACCATTCAGTTTTCATTATTTTTTTCATTTTCTGACTCAAAAACATAGCTTATGGCCACTCATTGGAACAAGCTCGTTGAGCTCGTTCCAATGAGGGGCCATAACCTATGTTTTTGAGACAATTTTACAATTTTTTACAATTGTCGTCTGCTTTTCATGTTAGCCAAAGGATTAAGTAGAGATGGACAGTATACAGAAAACCCGAATTGATACCGATATCATGGGAATATCGAAAAAACGAACCGAACCAATCACTGAATACCGAATTTTCAAATTTTCCTACATTCACTATTTATAAGGCCTTGTTGAGGCTCGATAGCAGTTGAGGGGTTCATTTCATGAAAGAAGTGGCTGATTTTATTTTCAGTTTTGTGAACCCTCAGGGGCCTGGACAATTGTCCTAAATTCTCAGTAGACTACAACCTGTCCATGCCCAGCCGATTAATCGCGATTACTACCCAAGTCTTGACAAGAAATCACTGTTCAGCTGATTTGTTTATTGTCAGCGCACCTCCTGAAGATGGCATGGTCAGTGCACTTGCTTCGAGATTGCAAACGTCTCAAATAAGCCTTTAAAGTTAAGGGGGTTCAGAAGAAACCACAAAATTACTGTAGATGTGATTTGTATTCCTAAAAGAATGCCACTGTTGAGCTTCTTCGCGGTGGCATTTGTGAAGCTGTGGTAGAATGATACAAAAACAACTTATTCTGTATTTTCCTGATGTGAATTCCACTTTGGTACTATCAGAAAATCTCAGTCGAATCAGATACCGAATACCGAACCGATACCCCCTTAAAAATACAGAAACCGATACCGAACTCAAAATTCCACTACCGCCCATCTCTACCTTTAAGTGTATGAAATCAAACTAGAAAATAAGCAGACTGTCATCTGCAAAATGAGGTTCCCAGGGGGTGAATTTAGTGACGCTACCACGCACAGCAGGGTAGCATCATTAAATTTACCCTTTGTGAACCTCAATCTGAATCAGGGTCTCAAAACTTAGCAGAAAGAGATACCCAGAATATAAATTGGACCACTGTATGGGATAGCATCATCAAATTCACTCTCTGGGAACCTCATTCTGCAAATGTCAGACTGCTTATTTTCAGACCTGGATGAAATGATTTTGTAAGTAACAAGTGGTATGAATCAATGGATTTAAAATATTGGTGGCACGGCGCTCTGGGGTGTACAATACAACGCTCTTGCCTTCAGCCAGTGCTAATCCCGCAGGGTCTGTGTGTTGGGTTACTCGTCACTCCTCGATGTTTCTCGGCAAGTAATTCGGCATCCTCAACAGTAAAAGTGTCCGACGCGATATGATCCTGGCTGTTGAAGCCAAACAGACAAATAACCACTTTGCAAGCTACAAAAAAGAAAAAAATCATTGCATTTTAAAATCTGTCATTCTTTTTCAACATCGGCAGAGACTGAAATTATTTCAATATGTCCCATATTCAAAGGTGGTTGTAGAATGAGCTTATCTCTCGGTTTAAAATTAAAATTTGGTGTCACTGATTACAATGAGAGAGATTTTCATTCATTTTTTGACACATCTCTATCCCCCAGTTGTGTAGGGGGAGCAGCTGGCCCTTCTAAGATTTTCGTTGCCGTTGCCCCCCCCCCCCCCAAAAAAAAAAAAATTAACACATGTTGACAAGGGCTACACACGCTATAGATTCATTCTTAAGAGTACTGGGTTTTTCAAAATTTTCTCCGTGTGGTGTGGGAGGGGGGTGGGGGGACTAGTCTTAACTAAGAATCTCCGGTCGTTATCCACTCCGCTCGTGACCCCCTTCTCTACAGGGGAAGAGGGAGATGGGGCAACGGCCGGGTAATGCTAGTGAGAACTAGTGGAGGCCTCCGAAACCCCACACAACTGCTTTCAAATACGCCCCCTCCCCTCCTTAAAAAACTGGTTAGGGAGTTCTTATTATTGAATCCTAGTTCTGAGCTTTGTTATTCCTGTTTTTGGTGACATTTACACATCTTAAGAAAGAACTTGGCTTACTTCTTTGAAAACTGTACAAAACTGTCCCCCGGCTCTTAACGAAAGAGATGAACTGTTATGGATGTTTTAAGAACTAGGTGCTAATATTACCCACTGGCACTTTATTGTAAACTTGTGATCTTTCTGGTTTCTTAAAGTTAATTGGTGCTATACTCTCAGACAGAAAAATAGACAAAAGAGTATTGGTGTTAATGTCACAGCTATTACCTACTAATCCTCCATCCGAATTTATTACGTAATAACTGAAGACGTTATCGGATTGGTTCAGCTGTATAATTACCAACAAAATCATTTTGCATATATAACGAGCACATCCCTTATATCCACCACTGTCATCTAAAACTTACACGCATAACTTTATAATGTCTGTAAAAAACGGCTCTATATCTTTAACAGTTGGAGGAGGAAATGTAACCACAGATGATGTTACCAAAGGCGAGCACTTTGATATGATAGACAGAGATCCTACTTTGATGAATCAGGGATTAATGGTAAGTATAACGTGGACATGGATAGAGAAGAGTAATTAGTCCAGTTAGTCCAATTAGTTACCAAGGGTGCTGCGCAACTTCGAAATTCTATTCGATTCTAAATCGTCCCGACGACTCGCGCTGAATCGGAAATTAAAAATCGTCGTGATATTCTCAACATCCTATACAATACAGCCGCCGTAGACTGGTCCCTTTATACGGGTGGGCAATATCCCCACGGACGCAATAATATTAGATTCCAAACGCTAATTATGGGAATAATCATCAAAACTTTAATTAATGAAGCACCGGGTACAACCTGGTGCTTCATTGATATTTGCCGCAGATGATTTTATTGCCTGGTAAACGCATGCGTGAACATCACTGCCCATGTGTGGATTACGACCAGTCCAGGACGGCTGCACTATACCAGATGCTTCCTCATCACCTCTTTCCCCATCAAGGGTCATTACTTTACAACCTTCACAACTGTATTTTCCAAAAAAATGTATTTTATAGTTATGACTTTAAATGAGTATAAATGACCATTAGCATTTTGAAAGATGTGGCAATTTGCCAGATGGCAAATTGCCATATATTTTAAAATGCAAATAATCCAGTTTAGACAGCTATATTAATAGGTGGAAAATACAATTCTAGAAAATACAGTTGTAAAAGTTTTATAGTATTGGCTCCATGTCTCCTTTACAGGAGACCCGATGAGAGAAGAGGAGTTCACGTTGGTTGCGCGTCCGAAACTATTTTTATTCCTTTCTGAAATATTCCATTTTTTGAATGACTTGTCCAAACAGATGAGTCGCCATGGAATACAATACTCGAATGGAGATCGACAATATTTACAGTTGTACAAAAGAAGGTGCAATATCAGCACCACGAAGAGCAATGAGATTCGATTCGATTCAAAATCATCTGCCTTATCCGATTCGGAATTGGATTCGACATGAAATTTAAGTTTCGCGGGCCCTACCTTTACCTAACATAATTACAAAAAGTCGCCAGAAAAATATTAATATTACTTCTAAGTTTGCCTCCAAAACATATCGAATGTACGAGTTCGTCGAGCGCGTTCCAATGAGGAGTAATAAGCTTTGTCTCTGTGCCCCAAAATATCTTTTTTAACTTATTCTAGAAATTGTTTTGTAAGTGTTCTCTTGCCCTGGCCCTGCGAATCTCGCCCGGTCTACCTATATACCGGAATCACCAGTAAATACCTGAATTACCCCCAAAAGTTATGATATGAATGAATGTATACCTTTATTTTATCGCCGCTCCCCTTTAAATTACCATTATATTTGATGACTGTGGGTTTTGTGGTGTTTGAAGGTTAGAAATATAAATTACAATTTTTTGGGGTGATTCCAGGTATTTATGGGTGATTCCGTTTAAAGAAATGGTCTGAAAATTTCATTAAACCTTTTAAAAACTGTTAACAAAGATAAAATGTTTATTTATTTAGTTTCTTTAACCCTTTACCTAACATGAAAAGCAGACGACACTTGCAAACAAAATTCTTGAATAACTATTTTTTTTATTTTTTGTCTCAAAAACATAGGTTATGACCCCTCACTGGAACGAGCTCGACGAGCTCGTTCCAAAGAGGGGTTATAACCTATGTTTTTAGACAAAAAATGAAAAAAAATAATGAAATTTAATTGACGACTTTTGCGAATAGCGCTGGTCGGTTTTGGTCGGCTTTGGCCTTTTCGTTGGGTAAAGGGTTAAAAACCTTATTATATAATGATGGTCTTGAACTTTAACTCTTAATCACACAAATGTAGTATAACGGTGGCTTGTAACATAACTACGAGGTGTGCGCATATCTGTACTGCAAACCGCATGAGTTAACCAGGCACTGTGAGTACACACAACCTTGTGGTTCCGCCTGAGATTCTAGTAAAATCGGAATCGCCATCAAATACCGGAATCAGCTAATAATTCTTATCTCCCCCACATTGTTATTGAATTATCTAAATTACGTCACAGGTTTGCTAATTCCTGCACTTTATTTAACAAATTACCAAACATTATTGCATTAATCTGAAAGATAAGGCTGATTAGGTATTTACTTGTGATTCCGGTGATTCCGGTGTATAGGTAGTCCCAATCCTACCCCCTCCCCGGTCGAATCTAACCCCAAATCAAATCAGGCAGAGAATTTCGAATCCAAATGAATCTCGACGCTCTTCAACTTGCGGATAGTTCATATTTTTGCAATTGTAAATAGTAGCAGTCTCCAGTCTTTGGGAAAACCAAACAAAAATGTGGAATATTCTACAACGGAATCAACGTAGTTTAGAAAGTGGAATCTCCTTGAACCCTTCTTCTGTCACCATGTGTGACACTTGGAAGGGTTTCGAGAACATCTCGCCGATTCTAATATTTCCGAACCAGCGTGCACACCGCACAACCCGCTATCGGTGGACCAATGAAGATCAATAGGTGGTCTAGATGCCAGGAACTGAACAATTTATTTATTTATTTATTTATTTATTTATTTATTTATTTATTAGTGTTTAATGACACATTAACAGCCAAGGTCATATCGTGTCGATGACAGTTTTACAGGTGGGGGAAGCCGGAGTACCCGGAGAGAACCACCGAACAACGACGAGCAGCTGCCAGCTCCCCAACATCGTAACTCCGCACTGCAGCACAGTCAGGGTTAGATTGGTTAAAGACATGCGCACCATCGACGTGCAGTGCTCCTTAGTACACGGCGTCGCCGTGCCCTCATGTGGACAATTGGGGTGAAGTGCCTTGCCCAAGGACACAACGCGGGAGTTCGAATCGATCGCTCGGACGGTCACCCATCCAAGGAGCAACCGGGCTCGACGTTGCTTAATTTCCGTGATCTGACGAGAACCGGCTTCCTCCACCCGTAAAACTGTCACGGTTATGATTAGCCATTGTGCATAAAATATGTGACCTTAAACACCAATAAATAAATAAATAAATCGAGCAAACAAGTTATCGAATTTTAGAAAGTGGGTTCCCGTGTCCCGTTGGCTAAATCACTGCGCTTTTTACGCTTTAAAAAAAAATTCTTTACAGAATTTGAGAGTTAATTGCCTGGATGAAAACTTCACTTCACCGGTGTTTTGATGATAATCCTTTCTCCGAGTACTTTATACAATGTAGACTTTAATATCATTAAAACAAACCCTCAAATAAATGACGAATGCGGCGAACTGTAACCAAGAAGTGAGGTGTAAAATGTTTTTCATGTTCTGTTATTATGCTTTTTCCAAAAGGGATATTGAGAAATATTTTTTATGCCTATTGTCACTTAGATATATAAAAGAAAAAAAAATCTCTCCAGATGTGACGCACTTCATGCTAAAAGTTCAGACGGATGTGACACCGTTATTTATTCACAGTTCCTTATTCGACATTCGTTATCAACCGACTTCGTCGGTTGATAACTAATATCTAATAAGAAACTGGGAATACGTAACGACTGTCACATCTCCATGTTCAGAGCGATAAAACATTGGGTGTTTTCGGCGTTTGGGTATTTTAATTGCAGTTAAATCATGCTTTACGTCAATTAAAAAACGCAAAGTATGTTATTAATAAGTATTTTTATGGGCTATTCACGAAGAAGAAGAGTGAAGTCTGGAGTTGGCAAAGGTATGGAGGTGATGTTATGGCATAAATTTTAGCTTTACACACAACCGTGTTGGACACGCCAGCAATTGGATTTCATTAGTTACATTTTACACCTACAGTAGAATTACAT
This sequence comes from Pictodentalium vernedei, assembly GCA_031216915.1. Taxonomy (NCBI): domain Eukaryota; kingdom Metazoa; phylum Mollusca; class Scaphopoda; order Dentaliida; family Dentaliidae; genus Pictodentalium; species Pictodentalium vernedei. The sequence goes on from CM062296.1 coordinate 751,877,883, forward strand.
CCCCGTTGACCTTTGGTGACGTCGAACTGAATGCAAACTTGTCTAAATTTATCGCACGTCGCCTCGCGAAGAGTGAAATGAAACCGGCAATTATTTATTACGTTTTTAAATGGGGTTACCTCATAAGATGCCAAAAAATTAACAAACATGTACTGTATCATGTTAATAAAGCATACATATCTCGAAGTGGTTTTTGAATATGCTATTAAAAAGAAAAAGGTTCCGTTTCTTTTTCCTTTTCGTTTCGGCGATAAAATTGACAGCGGAAGTACCGCCCACCGATGCTCATGTAAACAAGAACAGATTCGCACGTTTGTACGTCTGATATTCAGTAAATCTGAGAAAAAATAATAGCGACTCTTGATAATCTGACGGTCATCGCATAAATAAAATATACCCGAAGTAGCTTGGTGTACCAAATGTTCACCACTCGTAGTGAAGTGGTGTAAACCGCGCGCCAAAGGCTCGCGGTTAACACCACTTCACCACTCGTGGTGAACATTTGGTACACCAAGCTACTATGGGTATATTCTATATTAAAAAAATAGATTTTTGAAAATATGCCCAAAATATTACTATTTGTATTCATTTTGAGTCCTGAAAAAATGTGTGGTATATCATCTGCCATTATATCTATTATATAAAGAGAGAGTATGTGATTCTTTCCGTGTCCGTGTCCAGCTAGAAATTCAAGCTTTTATTATCTCCCTCTATATGCAATGCAACTAGAAATTTTCCGTCGCATGGGCGGGCTATCCGTCCTGCATGGGATGAGTCGGCCCGTTAGTTGAAAATATAACTTGAGCCTAAAATATGTGAGGTAATGAGTTACATTCCAAGCAAGTCATTCGAGGCATTAATTTTTCGATCTCAGCAAAAGGTGAACAACAACGATATAATTTGGAATTACTAGACCTACTATTAGCGTGAGTATCTAGGATATCAATATTTAACCCTTTACCCAACGTAACGGCTAAAACCGGCCAGCGCTACTTACAAAAAACACCATTCAGTTTTTATTATTTTTCCATTTTCTGACTGAAAAACATAGCTTATGGCACCTCATTGGAACGAGCTCGTTGAGCTCGTTCCAATAAGTGGCCATAAGCTATGTGTTCGAGACAAAAAATGAAAAAAAGTTTGTTATTCAAGAATTGTTTGAAGTGTCGTCTGCTTTTCATGTTAGGTAAAGGGTTAAAAGAAAAACCTCCATAGGTAAGAAGTTATGGAGAGGGCCGTACAATATCGGAAAAAAGCTGAAGCATATCATCGTCGCGTGCCGCTTTTGGCATGCTATCGTGCTTGCCATATCTTATTTCTGCAGAAAATTCTATAGCCTGTACGTATCAAAATACGAAGATTTTTTCACAAACGAACAAATCAAAGTCTTTAAAGGAAGAAAACCGGCGTTTTTCAACTTAGCAAGCAGTTGCATTCAACAAGTGAATTCTCATACCAGTAGTTTCTGAGATAAGTCTTGGCTCCCAAGTAAGCAGCCAATAGGCCTACATATCAGGGAACCGTTGCCCAGATATTTCAAGTCTCAGTTGCAAACTATATTGTTTCTGAAATCGGTAAAACTTAAAGTATATAATTCATTATGGTAATATTCTGTACAATTGTCGACATGGGCGTCGATTGATGGTGGGCGGGGGTTGGGTGTGGTGTCCCTTCAGTCTTTCAACTTTTTATAGAACGTAACAAAACGAGCTTCATTTTACGGCCGAGGAGAGATGTGAAAACACGTTTGTTCGTTACAATACGTAACCGCGCATACACTTTTGTGGTATCGACCCTCCAATGTTCTGGCGTAACATGCTTTTAGCAATTGACACCCATGCAATAGTGGAGGCCACTTAATTGTATATCTCTTAATTGAATATAATTTCCAAACACCAATCATTTACCATATCATCAGTGCAAATTTTGCTAGTTAATTGCATATAGTTAAAAGAGTAAACTCCTGTTAATTGAATAAAAATCTTGTTTTATATCGAAGAATAACTCTGGTAACTACTGAATTCCCCGTGTTTATAGACCTTTAGCCTCAGCGCATCCCATTGTTTTAGCATTTAACCATTTGAACCCTGGTGGTATCTTTCATGCCAGTTCAATGGCACAAATTAGAAGAGTCCATATTCATTATTTGGGGTAGATCAATCAATATTATCAACGTGCAGCCTCGGGGCTGCACGTTGAAAATATTGATTGGTCTACCAAACACATTTACATCCATCCTATGACGTTATGACGTATCATGTTCCTGGCCGGAAAAACGGTCACTCGGTTTCAAAGGGTTCATCTATTATTTGGTCTCAGTACACCCAATACCAGCATTTAATCTATTATGTGGAATCGGGGTAGCTCAGTGGTTACGGTATTGAACTTCAAACTGAAAGCTCCACGGTTCGATCCCCGCTAGGGTTAACTACGTTGCGTCCTTGGGGAAGGCACTTCATCTCGATTGCCCAAATAGGGGTTCAGTGGTGCTGTGTACTATGTGCAGAAGCACGTCGATGGTGCACTTGTCTTCAACCAATGCTAACCCTGCTTGGGTGAAGTTAGTTCGTTGTGGAATCTGACAGTTGCTCGCCGTTGATCGGTGGTTCCCTCCGGATACTCCGGCTTCCTTCGTGACCCTGGCTGTCGAAAGTGTCGTTAAACTCCAATAAATAAATAAATAAATAAATAAATAAATAAATAAATAAATAAATAAATATTATGTCTCGTTTGACAGACTCCGTCAGTCCTATCAAACAAGATCCAATAGAATAAATGCCCAGTTTATCACTAGAATACAGGATTTTCCCCAAATTCCTGTTAATAATTGAATTTTCCTGTTAACTGAATGTTTTTCATTGGTAAAGGTGCTATATTCTATTGACGGGGTTCCAGTAGCTGTCAAATAAAATCTAATAGAATAAATTGCCAGTTTATCACTGAAATATAGGGATTTCTCCGACTGTCAATAATTGGTTATTCCTGTTAACTGATTATTTTTCATTGGCAAAGGGGCTCAGTATTCGACTGACGGGATTCCAATATAATAATTATGGCTTACCACCCAGAACAGAATTCTATGAACTTGATGAAAGCCTCGCAAACTAAGAAATCTGGACAGAACAACGGTCCTAGTTTCAACATTCTCTTGGTAACTCTTCTCAAAATTTTCGAACGCAGAGAAAAGAGATTTAAGAAACTTTGCGGCTCTGTTTACAGAAAACAAAAATAAAGTTACGATTCAGCGGCATAAATATCTGGACGGCCGAATTTTCTGTAGTTTTTTCACCTTTTTTAAACTAACCGTTTTGTTTATTATAGGTGAGATTTCAAGATATAATTGCCGAGCCGGACCCAACTATATTTTCATTTGACAAAGTCTGGACGTTGAGTTATAAGGTGAGTGTCTTACTTATGTTTTTTGTCCCACCCGATTATCGATAAATCGTAACTCGCATCAAAGTACTGCGCGTGCACTCAGCGACAGGTTGGTGGCGTTCTGTGTTTATTACAAGCCTGTATAACATTGATTCCATTTATTTAAAAATTCGGTCTTATTTGTAGAATTTGACAGTTCTGACGTCTGCTTGAAATAAAAACAAAAAACAAATCACAGGTCTTGATTGGCAAACACGTGTGACAGTTCGATACGCGTAAACAGAAAAATAATAATGAAAATTACGCCCAAACAGGTTATTTATTCGTATTTTTAAGAAATTAGCTGCCGTGATCTGAGAGATATTCGCTTCAAAAGTCAGAACCTTTGTGTTATAAAATCACTACTCATTCACTAAGTTTAATAATTTCCTTAATTTTGGTGGATTTTAACAAAAATATTTTCCAACTGACATTCAATTTATGGTTGTCAACGCACCTTCCGAATTGATCTAAGTCGTTTCGAGTGGCCGATTACGAAAATGGGCGGAGTTTAGTTCTTTTGATGGATCCATGACGTCAGGTGGAAAAATAGTCTGTCATTGGAAATCCGAATAGAACACGTGTTCCGTCTGAATTTGTAAATAAGGATCTGGAGGAAAAGTGAAAGGCGTGTCATAATAACATTTAATATATGGGGCTTGGTAACCCCTTGCGACCTCAATTTCAGTATAGTATTCCAACTCAATCCACGGGAAACCAGAAAGGGGGAAGCAAAGGCGACTGCCAAGTTTTAGCCCATACCCGCGCCGGGAGATCCGTTGGACTTGTTGATTCGTCTTTATGCAAGTGCAGTCTGCCGCTGTGATATAGACCTACTTGTCCATGAGGTAGAGGTGGGCGGCATTGGAATTTTTAGTTCGGTATCATTTTCGGTATAATTAGATGGGTTTACTGCGGTATCGGTTTGGTATTCGGTATCTGACGACTGAGATTTGCTGATAGTACCAAATGGGAATCCACATCAGGAAAATACAGAATAAGTTGTTCTTGTATCATTCTCCTACAGCGCCACAAATGCCACTGCCAATGAGGCTAACATTGACATTTTTTGTGAAGACAAATCACATCTACAGTAATTTTGTGACTTGTTCCAAACACACACCTTAACATATAAAGGCCAATTTCAGTTTTTTGCGATCACAGTGCGTGTGCCCTTAACATATCATCATTGGAGGCCATGCGTACAAACGCCAAATCATATGGGCAGTGATTTCTAGTCAAGTTTTGGCTGCCTGACAGGCAGCCAAGACTCGACTAGAAATCACTGCTTAGCAACTGGACGTGTACAGATTGTAGTCTAGTGGGAATTCAAGACAATTGCCCAGACCTTTAAGGGTTAACAAAAATGAAAAGAAAATCAGTCACTTCTTTTAGGAAAATGAGCGCTCCAGCTGCTATCAAGCATCAACAAGGTCTAACAAATAGCGAATGTAGAACAATTTGAACACACAGATGGTTTCGGTATTCAGTGATTGGTTCGGTTCGGTTTTTCGGTATCCCCATGATATCACTGACAAGTGTCGTCTGCCTCCGGTTCGATCAGTCCGAATGCGACCGTCTGAGCGATCGATTCGGACTCCCGTGTTGTGTCCTTGGGCAAGGCACTTAACCCTGATTGTCCACATGGGGGCACGATGACGCCGTGTACTAAGGCGTACGGCACGTCGACGGTGCGCATGTCTTCAACCAATCTAACCCTGCCTGTGCTGCAGTGCGGAGTTACGAAGTTGGGGAGCTGGCAGCTGCTCGTCGTTGCTCGGTGGTTCTTTCCGGCTTCCTCCACCCGTAAAACTGTCACGGTCATGATTAGCCATTATGCATAAAATATGTGACCTTAAACACCAATAAATAAATAATAATATAATAAATATCAGTCCGAATAGTTTTTCGGAGATATGTGTCTGCTGGAGGTTCTCAGGCGTGTATAATCTTCCACTCGTTATGATTGTGCTCTGACAGAGCAGGGGCGGCGGAATGATTTTCAAAGTGGGCTGGGTTGGGGGATGGGGAGTCTGGATCGGGCGATGGATGGTCGTCGGTATAAGGGGACGACCATGGTTCGGCCTGTCGTACGAAAGTTTTAAATTCCAGGGGTCCCAAAACACTTTGAGAGCTGTAAAAAAACGTCGGTAGTGCATACAGGTGATGTCTATTTATCAGCTTTGGTCGTAACGACCAAAGCTGATAAATATACCTCACTTGTATGCTTTACCAGGCGTTAACAGCAATTATACTGTCTGTGGATTATCTTGTCTGGGAGTGGATTTGGTACTTGTATGTCTGTAAGATTACTATCTACTTAAGTTAACCGATTTTTTAAGAGGCTGTATACATTTTAGCGTTTGCTGCCACTTACTGCAAAAATGATCCTAAATCCATCGAAACTGAACTAGTACGAGAGAAACATAGCTGGCGAAAATATGGGAAGGCTCTGGATCCAACCCTTGTTTCACCAGTCATTGGTTGTGTTAAAATTTATGCATACAAAAAAACATGGCCCGGCAAAAAAAGTGGAGGGGCTGAAATAGGAAACCCATATGTGTTTACTTTGTCAACGTATTTATTTTATACTAGACGGTTAGCCAACCCTTGTTTCACCAGTCATTGGTTGTGTTAAAATTTATGCATACAAAAAAACATGGCCCGGCAAAAAAAGTGGAGGGGCTGAAATAGGAAACCCATATGTGTTTACTTTGTCAACGTATTTATTTTATACTAGCGGAAAAAAGTTTTTTTTCTGTGGTAAATATTTCAAATGTGTTATGGTCCATATTTGAAATATTTACCACAAAAAAAAACTTGCGTGGATGATTATCTCATTGTTTGGATTTTGATGTTATTTCCTAATTACTGATTAAATTTTGACGAGTTTTGTTGTCTTAACACAGACAGTTGGATAACGTTCAAATGTTGGTACCCTACGCCATTTATTGATCAAAATCAATAGCGGATGTACCCTCCCCAGGCTATAAACTCTCCATACCATTGACCCCATTAAGTTATTTATGGTCCTTTGTGTGATGTTATTCCACCCCTGAAGAAGGGCCTGCGTGAGCGTAGCGACGTTGTTTGGGATGTTGACGCGCTTCCAGACCCTCGTGCCCAGCTCGTGCCACAAATGCTCGATCGGGGACAAATCTGGACTGTAGGGTGGCCAATCGAGAACTGGGACATTGTTTTGGTTAAGGATGTATCTACAAACCTTACCAATGTGTGGCCTCGCATTATCCTGCTGCAACGCGAGGAGTCGCGCATGAATAAGTGGAAGGACATGAGGCATGAGGACCTGATTGATTGTTAATTTTATTCTACGGTATACATGTATAATACAGGTGAAAAATGTAATACAAGAAGTACAGCAAACAGTACGTAAACTAACAAACTATTATGAGAAATTTATGACATCAGTAAACATGTATACCATAGGGAGGTGACATAGCCAGATTGGCTGTCTTCCTGTCGCCAAATTGGCTGTCTTCCTGTCACCTGATCCAGATATCTTACGGCTGTAAGATTTCCTCGGATGACCACGAGAGGTGTTTTCACGCCATGAGAAATCCGCACCCCCCCCCCCCCCCCCACCACCAAACCACAACAGACCCTTCTCTGAATCTGTCGTTTTCCATAACACACGAGCCAAAATATCGCTCACCTCGACGTCGATAGCAACGTTGTCGTCCATCTGACCTGTAAAGCGTGAACCGAAACTCGTCAGTGAATAACACACGTCTCCAGTGAGCCAAGAGAAACCGATTTGATACATGTGCCCGCAGCCATTGCAATCGCCGTTGACGTCGCTTGGGTGTAAGTTGCGGACAAACATAGGGACGTCGTGGCCTTAAATTGAACTCCCGCTATCGATTCCTAACTGTTTTTTGGTAATCTTGGACACAATCAGATACCATGAATGCGTAAAACTTGACTCGCCGTCTCCGTCTCTGTCTGAAATCGGTTACGGAGGTGTGAGAGGCGTATGCCTCTATCTTGACGTGGCGATGTAAAGCGCGGACGTCCGCTCCCGGGACGGTTAGCTAATCTTCCTGTGGCCCAGAGACGCCCAACTAAACGAACTATATATCGTTGACTCATGGACCCCAAACTGCTGGGCGACAAGACGTTGCGATTGGTCCTGCATAATTAGAGCAATAGCCTTACTCTTATCAACTTCGGGCAATCGATGTGCACTGCCCAAAACGTCGATTTGGTATGGGTTTTCAAGCCTATAGCGCGTAGGAGTGCCCCGGAGGCACTCTTTGTCGAAAAATCTGTTGACAGCATGCAGCATCGCACGTGGTCATGGTTGACTGAAATTTAACTAAAGCCTCTTTAGACAGTTCACTGAGGTAGCTATGTGACAAATTTTACTACATTTGGTCAACGGATAAAAAAATTATATTACGAAAACTGAACTTGCTTTTCTTTTTCCGTCAGTATTTGTCGTAAAATCCTTAGTAGGGAATTCATACAAGATGGTTTTATCGCAACCGTTGCCCGAAATTTTAAATTTATCCCCAAATTGAGAATATTTTGACCACCAGCCGAGTGTATTTCAATGATTTAGTAAAATTTTGACTGTGTATTGTGTTCCCAGGTATGGCCGCACCGAGAGCTTTCGGAAAATGTATACATTATGAGCACTGTGAATGGGGCGGAATGGGGTAAATTAAACGTATTATATCCTCTGCCGTTTTAATGAGAAATTGTGTTTTTCATGAAAATCAGACGTATTCAGTCGAAAAACTGTACGAGGCCTTATATCTGTTATGAGCATTTGTATGTTGGGGAGGTAATTTGAATGTGAAGTATCCTCGGTCGTGTTAATGATAAGTTGTGATATGCCTGAAAACAGACATCTCCTGCAGAATAATTGGAAGCCAACGTCGTCGCCGATATATGTTTATCAAAATACTACCACAGCTTGCGTGTTCTTAATCGGTGTGCACAACCAATCGTTTCGTTGTATTTTTCGACGAATTTGACAGAGCTAGAGTGCAAGGGCGCCGAAAACAAAGGGGGGGGGGGCAGCTGTCCCTTGTCCTGGGGGTAGAGGGGCGGTGCGTGCACTTTTTCCTCAGAAGTACGCTAGTGAAAAACACATAACTTCCTGAGAACTGTAACTAAAAAACTGTCAGGTATTAGTGTGTAGCGCATTTTACCTTTGCCAATGTCAATGGGGGAGGGGAAGGGGTGTCAGGTACAATGACGGAGGCTGGGCAGATATGACACAAGTCGCCACAAGGGGTTGGATTTAATATAATTCACGCCAACTTAATCGGCCCGCAGCTCTTATTTGATAAATTAGCAAGAGCGACATGTAGATATGCTTGATGATTTCTGACGCTTTATATACATACAGTACGTGCAGAATGGGTTATTACTGAATCACTCGTAGGGTGGTGTCTTCACTCTTTGTCTGGGAAAAATCTTTCGAACAACAAGCAAAGTTTCAGGCATGGAATCTCCAGGTTGATCCCGGAGGTCCCTTGACTAAAACTGTGCTTGTCCTTCTGATACATTACCACAGGAATCGATTGTTATTGTCTGGGTGGGAACTCACTCTCCACGTACTCTATATAATGTCAGTACTAATGAGTGTCACATTACAATTTCTGACACGTTGTAAATTCTTGTCTTAACTCATACCCAGAGTCAAGTGACCCAACCCCTTGCCCATTGGACGCTTCCGGTTCCCTTGCTAGAATGGTGCATTTTTGCCAATATCATTCATGCGTTATGAAATGTTTTTCTCCCCATACTTTCTGTACTAGATATGCATGTCTCATCCTGAGAAGGCCGTGTGAGTTAGATATGTATCTCACATGACCCACGTGACCGACTTTTAGCATGTTTAATGAGTGAACATGATCATCGCACGTTTTCCCGTAAACAAACAGCATGGCGTCACGTTTCGAAAATATAAGCAGACGAACGTTTGTCGAAGAAAATAAAAATAAAAACACAGACCGCAAAACCAAAGGGCACTTGACGCCTTTATCTGAATTTTAGAGCTGTAGGTTTTTAAATTTCTTGTTCGGTTTCGGTTTTGGTTTTTCAGGTGGAGTAAAACCTCGGTTCGGTTCGGTTTTCGGTTTGTTCATGAGGCCAAGTAAAATTCAATAAAACTCATTCTTATGTCCGGAGTCATAACTGAATGGTAGTGAAATTGAGTGAAACTCAATGAACGCCCGAAATAAGCTATAATACATGAAGAATCAGGGAGGCCAATATAATAATTACCTAAATATACAGAACTTTTATTGTGCTTGGCCATTTTTCGAGGTCTGACACCTACACGCAACTTGAGGAAAGCTGCAAACTCAACTAAACTGAAATGTCGGAAATTCACGGAATGTAGCCTTCCCTGAGTAGTGAGAGTACCCAGACACTGCCATTGGCAGTGTCTGGGTACTCTCACTACTCTGGGATGGCTACATTCTGTCAATTTCTGCAGCAAGAGAGTATTTAAAAAAAACGAAAAACCTTAGATGACGGGATGTCGACGGTTTCGGTTTCGGTTTTTTTTAAAAAACTAAAAACCTCGGTTCGGTTTCGGTTAACCTTCAGCTCTACTGAATTTTTGGGTGAACGCCATTATGAGTGGAGAGAGTTGCACGAAATTACCGCCGAAAAGTTATGCGAATACATTGCAGAATATACCGAACTATTGTGTGCTCTTTCCGATAAGCAAATCATTTTTTTTTTAAGAAATGGACAACAAAATTGTTCAATATAGCTGCACGTGCCCCTGGATTACGTTTTCATGACGTCAGAGTGTTTTTGTGTGTATGGGGGGGGGGGGGGGGGGAATTATCCCCGATGGGGAAATCTCACCCTCGGGACAAAATATTTGGTACAGACAATCGGCAAGCCTCGTGCCTGGCCCAAATATCTTGCATTCGGGTGAGATTTCCCAATCTCACAACTACCCCCATCAGGGATAATAATAATATCACAGAGAGTAATTTTAATCTTTTCAGGTGTTCACAAACTCCAAGTTGTGGTGTTACAGACTTACTACCCTGATTTGTGCCATACCCGCTTCACTGCTGTGGGGTATCAACTTTGCCTTAATATCATTCTGCCATATTTGGTGCTGTATTCCATGTTGGAAGACTTACGACATTGAACTTTCGTGTATCAACAAGATGTGGAGCACGTTTATGAATACATTTTACAGACCTTGCTACGAAGCTGCTGGTTATTGTTTTTATAATATAAGGATACGCATGTCGAAGGAGTAAAACATTCGTTTCTCAGCTGTATAGTTCATCTGTTTACAGTGGAACACACTTTGCATAGGTCGCCCCACGTGGCATTGCACGAGAGTGGAGCAAACTTTTTGGTACATTTGACGATATTTATTTACGGGCGTGCTTTTGCATCCGTCCAAAACTCATTTCCCCTTTTTCACTTCTCCAATTATTATCTGGGGGGAGGTATACAATAAAAAAGATCAACAGCACAGTGAAGGTATGCCGACTAGTGGGACACTGCTTAGTGAAGGCTCTCATCACGAAGCGATACAACACACCAGAAAACTTCACTGAACAGATAATCTCCATGGATCACATAATCTGATCTTTCTTCTGACCAGGGGCGTTGCCCGGAAATAATATTGGGGGGGGGGGGGGGGGGGGCTTTCTAGTGGACCAGGGCATCCATCGCGAAGTGACGACGCGATAAGAGAGCACGAGCCTTTTCGCAATCTCCCCCGGGCTCGTGCTCTCTTGTCGTCCACCAGATCCATAATTGTTTGTCCAATAAAAATTGCGAGTCAAATTAGCAAACATGCAGAATGTGAACCACCAACCGAGATTGGCGATGTTGGAAATTTGAGTTCGGTATCGGTTTCGTCATCTTTAGGGGGTGTAGCGCGGTATCGGTTCGGTATTTGACTCACCTGAGATTTGCCGATAGTACTAAAGGGGAATTCATACCAAGAATATACAAAATAAGTTATTCTTGTATCATTCTATTTTAGTATCACAAATGTCACTGCCTGTGAGCTCAACATTGGTATTCTTGTGCCAGCACAAATCATATTTGGTGACAATAATTCTGTGACCATATCCAAACACATCTTAACTTTTAAAGGCCTATTTCGTGATTTTGCGGTCATGTGCCCTTAACAGGCCAACACTGGAGGTCCTGTGGAAAATAGACAAATCACCTGTCAGTGATTTCTAATCAAATCTTGGCTGCCTTAACAGGCAGCCAAGACTTGACTAGAAATCACTGCTACGCAGCTGGATATGTACAGAGTGTAGTCTCGTAGGAATTCAGAACAACTGCCAAGACCCTTTACGATTAAAATACTGAAAAGAAAATCAGTCATTTCTTTTATGAAAATGAACACTTTAACAGCTCTTAAGTCACAACAAGGCCTGATAAATAGCGAAATTGAGAAAATTTGAAAATACAGGTTTCAGTATTCAATGATTGGTTCGGTTCGGTTTCCACGTGATATCGGTATCGGTTCGTTTTTTTTCGGAATAATGCCCATCTCTAACCACCGGATAGTATACCCTGCCGTCCATGAGATTCAAATTTGCTCATTAGGTACCTTTGTATTGGTCCATTAATCAAGTGGAAGGATGCTCAAAAACATTATTGGCGATATGGCTCACACTGGAACTGGGACCAAGAGCTCTTTTGACGAGCTACATAAAAAAATGCGCCAGCTTTCGTGGAGTACCAAGATGCATCGAACGGGAACGGGGGTCATTGTTGTTCAAAGTAAGATCCAAGTCACTGGGCCTGGGGAGGGTGGGGTTGGGAAAGGCGAGGAAGTTCGGTGCTAAATGTTTAATTTAGGAGTAACGGAGACCGTGGAACATTCCATGTTGGAATGCTCATAATATTTGCCTAGTAGAACAAGACTCCTTAGAGAAACTAATGGAAAAATGAAAACATGAACGGTAAGTGATGAGGAATGACATGAGGGAAAGAGTGAATTATGTAGTCGCGGATATCGAATAAGCGCCAATGGTGGGAATTACGAAACAGGCTTTGGCTGAATGCTGGAAAAATAGGAGGGAGAGTGGAGACGTAATAATTCGGTTGAGGACTGGGTTGATGTGGGCCTCTTCGCTGAAAGACAGCGACAAATCAGCTGAAAGCCCAAGATTTATTATTATTATTATTACTGAGTATTTGATCTCTTTTTTTTAATTTTAGTTTCATTTTGTGGATGTGTGCAAGGGGGGGGGGGGGGCACTAAAAATTTGCAAGACGTGACGTCCTATTTTTTATTCGGCTCCTTTTTACACCCACCCACTCACTACGTGCAAATTTTCTACTACCGTTCTCAGACACACACCCCCGCTCTCCCATTAAAATCCAAAATGAGCTTATAAACATAGTATGCACTGCTGTCTTTAGGGGTTTTTCATAATGTTCTTAACCCTTTACCCAACGTAACGGCCAAAAAACGGCCAGCGCTATTCTCAAAAATCGCCAATTAATTTTTATTATTTTTTCATTTTTTTTTGTCTCAAAAACATAGGTTATGACCCCTCATTGGAACGAGCTCGTCAAGCTCGTTCCAATGAGAGGTCATAACCTATGTTTTTGAGACAAAAAATGAAAAAAATTAGTTATTCAATCATTTTTTAGCAAGTGTCGTCTGCTTTTCATGTTAGGTAAAGGGTTAATCTGGTACCACCAATTTAAACCTCTGTGGGCTGCCGTGGGCCCCAATCTACAAATGACAAGCTGTTCATTATCAGGCTTGGCCAGAGCAGGTGAACATATACGGGAACAAATTTTCATTTGAATTGTTCCCAAAATATTGTCTGCACATTTTCCACATTTCGAAAAAGACACCCACCCCCTACTAACGTGTGACATTTTCCCAGTTTAAGCCCAATATTCTCACATATAAAGCCTCCTGATGTTGTATTTATGTTAAGTGTGTGATGTACAACATCATCTTTAAGGTTTGAAATACAAATGATGGTATATATTAGCTGATATATTGATATATTTTTAAAAAATTTAAAAAATTGCACAAGTTGGAAATGCACATTTTTGGCGTACTCAAGAGATCCACCCACCCCCACGTCACGTCTTGCAGATTTTTGGTGGCCTCTCCCTGATGTGTGAGAGAATAATTTGTTTGTAATGATGCTTGACATGGAGATAAATGAAACGGAAATTATGTATACAACACTCTAATAAACCTTGTAGTACACTGTGTCTGGTGTTTTGTCAAGAAAACAGCACATTTTTAAACTCTCTAACTAACACGAAAAGCAGACGATAAGGCTTGCAAGCAAAACTTTCGAATAAATATTTTTTTCATTTTTTACATCAAAGACATAGATTAGGACCCTGCATTGGAACGACCTCAACGAGCTCGTTCTAATGAAGGTCATAAGCTATGTTTTGTGGACAAAAAATGTAAGAATAATGAAAATTCAATGGTGATTTTTGTGAATAGCGCTGACCGGATGTGATCGTTACGTTGGTAAAGGGTTAATGTGTAAGTATTCTCTGTCTATGGGTCCAAATATTAGCCAATTAACCTGAACAAAGCAGTTGTTTATAGCATCACAATAAAACACAGGCACTCTATTTGCTGAACACAGATAATCTCGATGTAACATAAGGGCCGTTAACACCAGGACTATGCAACTTCAGGGCCGGCGGAACGTATTTTTAAAAGTGTGTGTGTCTGTGTGTGTGTGTGCACTCTAAAATCCGTTTGGGTTCATATTCACTCAACCCAGCTGATTTGGGTTGATTTTTAACCCAACTGATTTTAGTGTGTGTGTGTGGGGGGGGGGGGGGGGGTGGAGGGGGGGAGGGGGCTCTGAAACGCAGGAAATCGTGCGTCCTAGGCCACACCGTGCCGACCATGGTTCGTGCTGGTGTGAGAAAAGTTTGATTTTAGGACCCTAGAAGAAGCCATTTCCTCGCTTCTGGAAACTACATTCCTGTTAAAAAAATAGCTCATTTTTAGCTAAACCAGGCCCGGCAAAACGTACTTTAGAGTTGGGGTGTTGTTTAGAAGGCTAAAATCTTCGGCCCTATACCAGTACCTAAAATCTACCACTCACTACTCAGAGCTGTCGTTCGTGTTTCGCATGAAACAAGTCTTGTTATATGCGAAGCATGAACGACAACTCCGGGTAGAGGGTGATGGATTCGAGTGGACTGGCTCACTCCACCCAGATTTGTCGTGCCTGCTTCTTAAAAGATATGCCGATTTTTAGGAGAAATGACAGATAAATCACGATTTTTTTCTGCAAAAAAGTGGGAAGGCTACAGCCCCAGCCCTCCCTGTTCCGCCGAGGCTGAACTTGTTTCTATGAACTCCTTGGCACATTTTTTTCAGCCAGGTGATAAAAAAGTATCAAAGTAGTGCCTAGGCGCTTCAGAGAAACAAAATGCAAAGTATAACATTTAAAACAACTTCCCTCGAGCGATACATCGTACCCTCTGTGGCTAGGATGTATAGGGGTAAGTTAGGTCGCCCCATTTCAACAAAATAGGAAACAGCCCTTCGGGTGGAACTCCAATTTTGTGTGGAGATGAGTTCACATCCACGGTACCTCCACTGACTACGGTGAAATGGCCTACATAAGACATTTTCAAACAGGAAAGGTTCCTTTGTTATTATGACCACTTTTGAGGGCGTTCTCTATATTAACGAGTTTAGAGGGGCGGTGAAATTCATGGCGTTATTCAATCGGAAGCGGGCGACTGGCCATTAATGAAAATAAAATTCGTTTACGGCCTGTCGCCCGCTTCCGGTCATGGTCATAATAGTAATAACATGATTTTGTCTGGCGTCTTGGTTTATTAACACCCATCGCGGACTGAATAAAATCTCTCTGGCTTATTAAAGGCCCTAGACTTCGTCTCGGACTTTTAATAAACCCTCGGGTTGTTATTCATTCCTTTCGGGTCGTTAATAAACCTAACGCCCTTCAAACTCATGATATTGTTATAACACTATACATCACTAGCACATCCAGACTTTCTTTAGAACACCATTCCATGTTTGGAGCAAATTATTTCTCAGATGACAAAGATACAGCGTTTGAAAAAAACATTTAAACAGCATTTAAGGAAAGGGAATCTTTATTACCGTCAATTTTACTGTCATTTATTCAGTTTTGATTGCTTGTAATTGGAGAATGCCATGATTGCTGATTACACACGATTATTACCACTTTTGCGGGCGTTCCTAGCACATTAACAATGTTTTACCGGGCGTTGAAACCTCGTAATGCTCAACAAGTACAAGTCATGTGCCGTGTTGGGCCGTTATTAACTATAACAGCCCAACACGTCAATAACAGCCCGACACGTCTAAATATAGACAATGACGTCACATCTCTCAGCCGATCAACAATATTTTTCGCAGATTTCCATTGGGATCGAAATTCAATTCGGATTTTTTTAATTTGTAAACACAATAAACAAATTTGTTTCAAGTGTTTCCCTTTGTGTCATGGCTAGATGATGTATCAAATATAGGAAGCGATACGCACAAAGTAAGTGATGACATCTTTGATGAATGAACTCCTTGCCTAAAGTTCGCATTTCGAAGATATATTTCATCATCTAACTCGCTAATAAACTCTTGGGCTGTTAACCATTTCTGTTGAGCCGTTAATACACTGTAATGCCCTTCAAAATCATGTTATTGTTATATTACTTGAAAAAATATAAAAATATGTAATCGATTACAGATGATTACGATTACTGATTATGATTACCCCGGCCTTGTGCTCTGATATATACCAGCTTGTATGGTGTGCCTTGGTGACATGGTAGGAATACAATACAATACACAAAACTCTGTTTGAGACAAAAGCACCAAAACATTGAGAAAAATTCACATTTTTAGCTCCATAGTCAACAAATTTGTGCCCGTAGCGGAGCTTTTTTAAATATGGAGCAACACATATACTCTTGTCTCGACCTTAAATGCTGTAGTAGACGCCTTCCTGTTAGTTGAATACAATATAAGATTACAATAATGGGTTTTCAAATGAAAATAAAAGAATTCCAGGTGACTATTTTCAAATCGAGATTAATTCCTCACCCAAAGATCTCTGTGGTCGTAAATATCATGGCAGAGAAGTATATTGCTAAAGAAAATGTTTTCCTAATCTCTCTCTCTCTCTCTTCAATTTTTGTGTATTCAAGACGCACGCCTATGACAAATGCGGGGGGGGGGGGGGTCCATGCCCCCCTTAATCGCCCCTCCAGATCCACCACCTCTGCTTTTCCGTTGCATGAAAGCCTAACTGCCAGGTTCTACCATTGTCTGCGGTAGCGAGTAGACACAAAGGCCGAGGAACATGTCATCCACAGCTGGATTGGGCACCCACTTGCATTAATTGCCAGACTTTTCACTGAATCTTAGCAGCAGTTAAGTCGAGTTTCATATTTTCGTTTTCCAGTTCAAATTCATTACCTTCGCCCCCTTTCCGTTGTGGGACGTAAATGCTGGTTTGAAAGCAAGATGAGAAATGTTTAAGGTGTTTGGAACAAAAATGTTGTTGATCAAAACGTGTGAATAAAATTACAACGTGTAAACAAAATTCACAGTAGGCATGGGTGGATCTAGAGGGGCGCTCGACGCACTCATCACTCCTTTACTATTTGTTGTAACTCAGCGTTTTTCACAGAGATAATACCATACTACATGCATACAGCTAGGGCCGGGGGAACTGGTCGCGAGGATATTTCGTACCGGGGTTCTCACTCAGGGCTCATAGCTCCCGGAGCAGACTGTTGTTTTCGTTTAATAAAAGTGACAAAATGAAACTTTTGATTTTCTGACGGTCATGCCCCCACCCCCTAGTGAAATGGAAAAAAAAAATCATTTTCATACTCTTCTTGAATAATCCTTCAAAATGATAATCACATGCCTGGCTTTATAAAAAAGGAAGATGTTTTTCACCCCACGGCGAGGGTTTGAACATATAATTTTCGTAATCTACTCGTCGATACCTTTAATTTGATAGGTCACATGACTACCTTCTTGAAACTTTAATGTTTTTCGGTTCTAGTCGTGACCCCGCCCCACAGTGAGGATTGAAAATATAATTTTCGTAATCTACTCGCCGATACCTTTAAGTTGATAGGTCACATGACTACCTTCTTGAAACTTTTAATGTTTTTCGGTTCTAGTCGTGACCCCACCCCCACAGCGAGGATTGAAAATATAATTTTCGTAATCTACTCGTCGATACCTTTAATTTGATAGGTCACATAACTACCTTCTTGAAACTTTTGTTTTTCGGTTCAAGTCGTGACCCCACGCGAGGATTGAAAATATAATTTTTCGTAATCTACTCGTCGATTCCTTTAATTTGATATGTCACACGACTACCTTCTTGAAACCTTTGCTGTTTTTCGTTTCTAGTCGTGACCCCACCCTCACAGAAAATTGACATGTTGCATTCAATTTTTCTGATTCACCCGAGAGTGTCTTTCTGAACAACTTAACAAATCTTTTCGATCGAACCCTTCGTCTCGGATCGAGTTTTTTTTCTGGACAAATTTTTGCATTCACCTCGATCGAACCGTTGTCTTTTACTGTGGGAATCGACGTTCGATCGCGTATTTTTCCAGCTCGAATTTTTGAAAAAACACTGTTTTTTCGGAATTTTTCCCAATGGAAATCTCAGTGCTTTTCTGTCGCCGGTCACAATCGTGCAACTCTATTCATAAAAATATTTGAAAAAAAAAATCACCCAATGAGAATATCAATGTTAAATTTATCAAAAAAGCGGGTTTCTAAAACCCGGAATTTTTTAGACATTTTTTTCAAATTCCGTCGAAAGTGGTCCAGAAATGTTCAAATTTTAAACTTTTTCCGGGAAAAACCCAGGGGTTTCGGGGAAAAATTGAATTATTTTTGGAAAAGCCCAACATTTTCCAAGAAAATCAATTTTTTTAACAGAAAAATTTGTGTTTTTTTTCAAAAATAACTAAATTTTCTGAACCACATGATTAAAGTGGCACAAAATCCCCCACATACCCCTACTTATATGAATTCTCCATTCCCTCTGAATTTAAATTTACTGATAGCTTTAGAAAATTAAGGGAAGCTAACTTTATGGTAAATCTCCCCAATGACGAAAAAAAAAATTGTCAGCGATGGTTGCGTATGGTGCGATCAAATAATTACTGACAATTTGTCTTCATTATTTCTATTTTTAAACTGTGTAAACGTCGAATTTGCCTTTTGCGGTGAAGCCAGGAGCTGGTAGCGCGCCGACCTCCAAAATACCCCCCTCCCCACAATCCTCTCTAATCCCCAGGTCGGAAATTTTGTCTCAGCTAAGTGAAATACATAAACAGTATGTCCCTACTTACAGAAGAATCCTAGGGCCAATACTATAAATCTTTTACAATTGTACTTTCTAGAATAGTATTTTCTAGTTATGACTTTAAATGGTTAAAATAAGCCATTCGCATGTTCAAAGATATGGATGTGGCGACATGGGGGTGGGGGTGTGGGGGGGAGGGGTCTCACCCCACCCTCACCCAGCTAGGAGTATTTTTTTTCAATAGTTGGAAATTCCGAGGTCAAAAATCAAATAGTTGGAAATTCAATAAATTAAAATTGTTCATGAAAAATATTAAAATTCCAACTAATGATGAGAAATTTCGATCTTTTATTTCCAACTGGAAACTTGAGTTTCAAATTTCCTACTCTAAAATTGACATGGCCTCAAAATTTCGACTCTGACATCAATCCGGTAAATTTTTTGACCCAGACACATTATAAATTATGCTTTTTCCGTTTCAGGACTAATGAAAATTTTCAGAAGGGTTCATAACCCTTTCCCCAACGCAGACGATTTCAAAATTCATTATTTTAAATATCATGTTTTTAAATTAAAAAAAAAAATTCAATAAAACCATATCATATGACCCCTCTTTCGAACGAGCTCGTTCCAAAGAGGGGTCACATGATATGGTTTTGTTGAAATTTTTCGAAAAATGATATTTTTTCAGCAGCTGTATTTGCATATTTCGTGGGTGGATGCGGGCGATTCATTGGGTAAAGGGTTTAAAAGATATCACCCAGCGCTGCAGTGCAACCACCTATCGAAACCACTCACAGTTGGAATTTACACCGGTGGCACCCCCCCCCCCCCCCCCAGCTGAAACCCTCTAGCCACATCCCTGCATGCAGGCAGTTCAAAGTAAGTGTCTCAGTTGAGAGTTACGTTAGAGCGTCTATCCCGAAATGCCATCGACGGACGCTTGCATCTTTGAGATGTGGCATACTACTTTTACAGGTTGAAACTGGAAGATATGCCCAACCCAAAGTAGTGCCACTTGATCAAAGAATCTGTAAACTATGCTCGATAAATGAAACTGAAGATGAGAAACATTTCCTTTTGAACTGCACGTCCTACAGTGATCTAAGAGACGACCTCTTTGACCGAGCCAGCCAGCTTAACAATGCATTCTACCAGTTTAACAATGATGAAAAACTCTTTTTTTAATGAACAACGAAAATTTACAATGTGTTTTAGCATCGACTGTACACAAAATGTTTAACCATCGAAAACTGCTTCAGAAATGATACATGTTAAACCAATATGTTTTTTGTTTGTTTATGTACACAGCCCAGAGCTGTGGGGGGCGACGGCTGGCTTGTATGAAATGTGCATAGAAATTTTCAATTTCACGATATCAAACAAATGTCTGCTTTCAAAGCATCACTTCAAGGTGGGTGCGAATAGGATTATCCGTGGAAATGATCAATTTATTCTAAAAACGTATAATGAAAGAAACAGTGGGGTTTTTTGAGTGGATATCGATCGTTTCCAGCTTTAATTCGGCACGTGTCCGCCTTGAATTGACGCATGAAACCCGTCAGCTGAATCAGATCACAAGACGCTACCTGTTCTGAGTGTCGGTCAAATCACTTCCGCGTATCATTGCGCGTCAGCTGCTTATTTTCATACATCAATGCATCGTTGAAACGAGTGGAATTATCGAAGGAATGATCAGATTCTTATAAAAAGGATTTAGTAAAAAGAAAATGTAGTGTTTTTGAATGGATGCCAAAAAGTATCCCACTCGTGACTGAAACTAACGATTATTTCACAGGATGGGTGGGGGGGGGGGGGTGGGGGGGTGGGGGGTGTACGGGAGATATACACTCTAAAATCGGTTGGGTTAAAAATCAACCCAAATCGACTGGGCTGAGTGAATATGAACCCAAATTGGGTTCATATTCACTCAACCCAGTCGATTTGGGTTGATTTTTAACCCAACCGATTTTAGAGTGTATGTGCATACCGAAACAAATAACCTTCATCCAATTCTGTAGGGGTTTGTACATACTTTTATACTCTTTGCATTTGCAGATTTTTCAACGTTCCTCTACATTGTTGTTATTTGTATTATCAATTGAAATAGCTAAGCCTGTGTGTATGTAAAAATACGTGGGTGAATGTAAGGGAGATGCCGAATTAAAATATCTGCGAATGTGCCATTCTAAGAGAGAGTACACTTCAGTAGGAAAGAGATAGAGAGGGACAAATGTACGTGATGGGGGAGGGGGGAGGGGGGAGGGGAAGAAAGAAAGAAAAAGTGAAAGAAAATTAGTACACGAAAGTATACGCAAGTGCCATTGGGCGTATGTCTACATTTTACTGTGTGTGTGTGTGTGTTGCAAGGGTGAGGGTGTGTGTGTGTGTGTGTGTGTGTGCGTGTGTGTGCAAGGGTTTGTGTGAGCACAATTTTAAGGGTGTGTGTGTGTGCACAAGGGTGTGCGTGCATGTGTTTTGGTTTTCTTTGTTTTTTTTGTTTTTTTTATGAACTACTGTAAAAATGACCTACCTCTGATGAAAATGTGTCTCATAAGCCTTCATGGGCTGGATTTCATATAAATATTTTGTAAATATTCTATGTATATTATGTATGTGTATTGAATAGGTAGAAAATACAATTCTACAAAATACAATTGTAAAAGTTTTATAGTATTAACTCCAGCTGACCGACTCGATGGAAGCAGATTCGGGGTCTATACAAGGGAGTCTAACAGGCTTAACTATGTCAGTTTTACATCAGATCATTGCAGGGCGATAGATGGTCTGATGATCTTATGGTTATAAAACTTTTACGTCTCGTGCAAAATATCATCAATAATGCCCAGCAATTGAAAAGTTGGAAATTACAATTGCTATTCACCGCTGCAACTTTGATCTTTCTAGCTAAAACCCGCCTTTCTCCAACTATATAAAACTGACCCTGATATGACCCTTATTGCTGAAAGTGTAGTTCAATTCATAATAACAACTGAAATAACAGTTTATATGCAGGGGTGGCGGAACTGGGGGGGGGGGGGGGGGCGGGGTGGAGGGGCTACAGCCCCTCCACTTTTTTTGCCGGGGCATGTATTTTTTTAACACAACCAATGACTGGTGAAAAAAGGGGCGTATCCAGAGCCTACCCCATATTCTCTCCCATATTCTCGCCAGCTATGTTTCTCTTGTACTGGTTTAGTTTCGATGGATTTCGGATCATTTTTGCAGCAAGTGGCAGCCAAACGCTAAAATGTAAACAGTCTGTTAAAAAATCGGTTAACTGAAGTGGATTCGTAATCTTACTGACATACAAGTACCAAATCCACCCTCAGACAAGATAATCCACAGACAGTATAATTGCTGTAAAGCATGCAGGTGAGGTCTCTATTTATCAGCTTTGGTCGTAACGACCAAAGCTGATAAATAGACCTCACCTGTATGCTTTACCGACGTTTTTTAACGGCTCTCAAAGTGTGAAATCTTTCAAATACATCTGAAAAATCTCAAAAATATCCACTCAGATGGGGGTTTTGGGGACTCTGGAATTTGAATTTTTCATACCGACGACCATCCCATCATCCGATCCAGCCCCCCCCCCCCCCCCCCCCCCCACACACACACACACACTTTGAAAATCGTTCCGCTCGCCCCTGATATGTAAATGAAAAAACTGCTCAGTATTCAGTCTGAATTGAACAGTGTGTGATTCACACTTGACTGTCACAGAAACACATATTTTATGACACCATGAATATATACATTTTAAATCTACCCCAAACAGGTTATAATACACACTGAAGCGCACCAGTACACAGCGTCAATGTGGCTTTGTGCGCATCTGTTCTATTTTGTTTGCAAAGCGTCCGAAAATGGTCAAGCATGCATATCGTTGAAAACAGTTGTTGTGAATTGTGTATATACGAGGTTGCAGACTTAGTTTAGCGACGAGATATGGGATCATCTGTTAACAGGTACGTTGACATATGTAGAGTCTTTGTAATTTAAAAAGTCATCAGTATAGTTTGTCCCTATTTTCACTTCAAGCATTTTGATAACGTATTTCTCCGACATGAGGTGGCCCTGTCTGTCGAAGCAGTCGTTGAACCACAGCAGAAAAATAATGTATTTCAGTATATTTAAAGTGAAGCATAACACCCAGATACTACAAAACAGACTGGGACCTAAACGTGTGCGTGTGGTTTGACCTGGGGGATTGTTTATTTTTTATTTGTTGGGTTGTTGGGGGTGAGGGTGGGGGCAAAAAAGACCACAGCCATGGCTCAGTTAAGTGCAAGAAAATTTGACCAACTGATCCACAGATTTTTGACTAGTATGGCGGAAGGAGGTTGGGTCTATTTCTTCTACTTTAACCTTCTTCCAACCGGAATGCTTCGGTCTGAGAGATGGTTGGCGACAGGGCCGACATGAAGACTGGCTAGTGGGGGTGGGGGGTAACATGATCTGCCCTCCCTGCGAGGGCTCAAGGCCCGACTGACTCACATTCCGACAACATCACCAAAGGCATGCATTCACTAGCGCCGAGAGGGTGGGGTATGGGGGCAATTGCCCCGGAGAACGGGGTCCGGACTTTTGGGCGTTTTAAAAAAGTGTAGGTTGACCTATCGATATGTCTGAGTTAAAAGTCGTGGGAAGTGTTTTGGTAGGGCCTCTGACGATGGTGGAGATGGCAACTTGCGGAGTACAAAATTGCATTAGTAACCAGGTTCCATTCATATGAAAACACCTGTTCCAGTTTCTTGGCTTGCCATCGGTCTTTGGACAAAAAATGCACCAATAACCCAGAAATACAAGTAATACATTACCCAAGTTGTAAGAAAATAATTGAGTACATATTGCCAAGAAAATGCAGTAGAATGCTTGTTCTAGCACTTATTTTAAAAAAGAAAGTTTCCCCAGGCAATACCCCCCCCCCTCCCCCGCTTATCGTTTCGAGCCTTCGGCACTCGCACGGCCCGTAACATCCGTTCTCCATATTGCCCCCGGGGCCTGTCCTCGCCCTCAGCAGCCCTGCATGCTTTACTGATGTAGCTGGAAGTCAGTCGGGGGGTTATACCGTAGTTAACCCTTTACCTCAAAAATCGTCCGCATCCTTCCGCGTTATTTGCAAATTAAGTGGTTAAACAAAATATATTTTTCAAAAAATTTCAACGAAACCATATCATGCGACCCCTCATTGAAACGAGCTCATCGAGCTCGTTCCAATGAGGGGTCACATGATATGGTTTCGTTGAAATTTTGTGAAAAATTTGAAGAAAAAAAATATTAAAATAATAAATTTTGATATCGTCTGCGTTGGGTAAAGGGTTAAAAAACTAAAGACTTCGCACAAATCTATTAGTGAGTAAGTCTTTTCCCATTTTAACACGCACCGTGTCGGTACCGTTACTCCAAATTGACCATAGTGGGCACTTGACAGATCGAATCGGGTACGACAGACCTCCATTTGTACACAAGTCCACGTATCAAATCTAGTCTGTTAACCCTTTACCCAACGAATTGCCCGCATCCGCCCGCGTAATATGTAAATTCAGCATTTGAAAAAATATTATTTTTAAAAACATTTCAACAAAACCATATCATGTGATCCCTCGTTAGAATGAGCTCGTCGAGCTCGTTCCAACGAGGGGTCACATAATATGGTTTTGTTGAAATTTTTTGAAAAATTTGAAAAAATTATATTTAAAATATTAATTTTTGATATTGTCTGCGTTGGGTAAAGGGTTAACCCTTTGATACTTTTGTATTATGACGTATGAAATTAAACAGCGTTGTTACTTTGTCGTTGTTTGTTTTGGAATTATTTTTCGATTTTTTAAAGTTTTAACCTCAATTCCTACTATTTACTCCCGAATAGTGCTCAGTGACAACCCTTGAGCCAAATGTTATCGCAGCTTAAAATACTAATATAATCCTGCTGTCAAGACTTCTTAACTGATTGAGTGCTAGAAGCCACTATCAGTGTAAATTTGTTTTATTACAAATTATTGGAGAGTGCCTGTGGGCAATCTCCAATAATTTGTAATAAAACAAGTTTTGAATAACAAATTCAGACCACCAAAAATAATCTAGTTCTCAACCAGTTAATCACTAATGTGAAAAATATCTTGTTATTTGTACTTTCCGACTTTTGACATCGCATTTTGAAAAACGTTGAAGAAACTGAATTCCCAGTGACGTTTGAACGACAGGATGATTAAAGTCTCAAAGGATTAAGAATGCACGTGATTACTAGCAAGAAATAATCGATACCCTACACTCCAATCCTGACTAAATGATCCTACTGGAAAAACTGTTTGGGGCATCATCCCCTAAATCCCCTTATTTATTTATTTTATGCATTTATTTACTTATTTATTTATTGGGGTTTAACGACACTTTCGACAGGTCGGTCAGGTTTACGGGTGGAGGAAGCCGCAGTACCCGGAGAGAACCAGCGAGCAATGGCGAACAACAGTCACATATTATACGTTCTAACTCAACAGAAACAGGGTTAGCATTGACTGAAGACAGGTGCGCCATCACCGTACAGTACACGATAGAACACAATGCCATCGTACCCCGACAATCGATATGAAGTGCCTTGCCCAAGGCAGTTACCCCTGGCGGGGATGGCACTGTGGACCTTTCCGTTTGTAGTCAGTGTCATAACCACTAAATCACTACGCTCCCCTAGAGGGAAAAGATTAAATTAGTACAGAGCCATCTTAACTGTTGATTGCCCATTATATATATATATTTTATTTAATGCTCAGGCATCAATTCACGCTGAAAAATTAAGTCATATTCCCCTGTCGGTCAACAAAACGAAATATCAAAATGATATTTAGAAATCGATATTTCATCGTAGGTTCGGATGACGAATCACATGTACTTTAAACGAGTCAGCACATCAGTAATGAATTCCAGAGTCCCAAATACAAACGAATTCGAATAATTGATAGTGACAGTGACTAAATCAATTCATTAAATCAGCGGTTTCAAAGTTTGACTTTCTCATTCACCTTCCAGCGAAAAGCCGAAATCACTTTCAAATTTCTTCAGTTCAACTTCACACGTCTTCAGTGCATTGAGTTAAAAAAAAATAAAATGACGTGTCTTGTTATTGAAAATAAGAAAGTGGTGTTTTTTGTTATTGTTCTATTTCTTCGAAACACATTGCGATTATTTCAATTCGCCAGCCTTGGTAAATCGTAAAGTTAGGGGAGAAATAAGACGGGACTACTTTTTGTGCGGATATTCACACATTCCAATGGTTGGAGTTTGGTTGTTGTAATTTTTGTATGGACGCCGGTTCGGCACATAAATTTTGCGCCTTAATGGCAAATAAAGGCCACAAATTGGAGAGTTTGTAGTCGTAGAGCATTAAATAAAAAGAAAATTCACGAAAATTTGATGAATACCGAAAATATCTCGTTCGTGGCTACAAGAAATATGAGGATCTTCACTCGCGACTGCGTCGCTCGTGAAGATCCTCATATTTCTTTGTAGCCACTCACGAGATATTTTCGGTATTCATCAAATTTTCGTGAATATCCTCTATATATATTATATATATTAGCGACGCCCCTGGTTGGCGCAGAAGGCCTCGATTGAACAAATCGAAGGTGGCATTCATTGGTATTCATTGGCCAAATGCAGTTACAAATTTGTTTACATTTGCAAATCAAATATCACAGACATGACTGCATATTGACGCATTTGCATGTTGTTGAATTTTTAAACTCAGCGCTAAATAACGCAGACAACTTATCTTTGAAAAGGCGCGAGAGGGAATATGCCGTGTGACCCCACTCCCATTTGTTCTGCCCCATCTTATACCCAGTTCTTTACTCAACATTCGTTATCAACCCTCCTGACGTACTTGATACTGATGCATATTAGGAACAAATCAACCTCATTACACACTAAAAAACTAAAGTGTTAAAATTGACACTTTCAAGGTGTTAAACCCATTCTAACTCTTAGGGTTCGATTTTAACACTCAAAGTGCAATGCTTTTGGCACCTAGACATTACAATCGTCAGACATCTGAAACTTGAATGGATAGCACTTCCCATGTGTCGAGCATTGGTGGTTCTTCCAGAATCGTCCATAATTTGATTTGCGCTTGATGGGTACATAATTAAAAGGACACAACGCAGATGACGCGGATCAGGCTCGAGAGTTCGAGCCTGATCCGCGTCATCTGCGTTGTCTCTTTTTAAGTGTCGCGACATTAGACTTGTCAAGTGGTATTATTGTAACACTTGTCAGGTTCTGGGATATCTACACTTGAACAAAGTGCTAGTTCAGCACTTAGTGAGTGTTAAATACAGCAGTGTAGTTTTTAACACTTTAGTTTTTAGCGTGTATAGTTCGCCTATCCATTCAGTTGATACGATCAGTGCTACTCGTGGCATCACTCACATACTGACATTTAACCCTTTTTACCTAACGAATTGGACCCATCCGTCTGTGCAGTTGAAAAAAAAATACTTTTTAAAAAGTTCAACAAAACCATCTTCTTATTTTGAGGCAAAAATTGAAAGACAAAATTTGAATGGAAATGTCCCAACGTACTAGCTCTGTACAAGCAGGTACATACACCATCGATCTTCAGTACGCCTTAGCACACAGCACCACCGCGTCAGGACCCGCGTGGACAATCAGGAATGAATGTATTGCCCCAAAACACAGCACAGTTTCCGTTGATCAAAACTGAATCGTGAGTAGTATAGGAAGGTCCAGACCCGCCCCCCCCCCCCCACATTTCCCGGAGCTTAAGGGAAGCAGCTGGTGTTAAATTCTCATAGGAACCGAAGCTTTTTGGGGGAGCATCTTTTCCTTTGAAAAACTTCGGCTCTATCCAGCTAGATCTGGCAAGTGGAGTACGTCCTACATATATAGTATGCTATGGTATGTATATATATGTACACCAGGGCTATGGGTACATAGTACGGGATAGAAAATTTATGGGGAAGTAGGTTTTTTTTTAAAGTTTTCCCCGCGAAACGGTTGATGTTGCTATTGACGTCGTGACGTCTTGATGCACACGTCATAGAACGTTGACACAGTTGTTATCCACTGTTCAATCCGACATTACGTTATTCAGGTCAGAATGTGTCGGGTTTCTCATCCTGGACTGGCAGGGTAGTATAATATGGGCGTTATATACCCCTGTAGATCCCCTGTTAGCCGTTGGTACTCCTAATCTACATCATGCTTTATACTATCATATGATTGATTAAGATTCAGATAATTTATTCACAGTATACATAAAATAATGGTTACAAATACATATATTTTACACGTTTAGTAAATAGTATAGTGTAGGGGGTGACATAGCCAGATTGGCTGTCTACCTGTCACCCCCTGGCAGGAAGTGTAGTTGCAAACGGACTGTGACCAAATGGTTAGGGGAAAACAAGTTAGGGGAAAACAAGTATATGACGCTAAGTTGGAACTGGGGCTCAATTTGTTTTTGTTGCTAAGATTTATTTACAGGATGTTTTCCGGTGTGACAGGAATGATAGTCCGTAGGAACGTTATTCCCTCTGGACTATTATTCCGCGGAATTATAGTCCTAGGTCTAACATTTCTAGGAATAGTAGTATCATTCCTGTCACACCGGCACAAAATCCAGTAGGAGATCGGTGGTTAGAGATTGGTACATTGGTACAAAACTAGCCGCTCTTGGTGGCCACTCCATTGCTCGGTGCCAGGTCCCATCAAGCACTCGATGTCGTTCGGAGAACGTTAAAGAAATAAATCTATGTGAATTGAGCGTCAATGTCGGACAGCGTATTCAGAGGGCATCATGTTTGGGGTGCTCTACGAAAGCGCCTGCAGACATGTCTCGCATCTTTATTGTGCTTGGATCACCTACTGAGCGCCAGCAGTGATGCACCTCATTTCTCTCCATGGACTTAGCCCACAGAGAATAATGAAATGCATCACCCCAGCGCTCAGCATGTGCTCTTCTATATTACTGGCAACAGATTTGTATAAGGGTGTTGAACGTATTTTTTAGAGTACTTATTGGGATGAGCAGCAAGTTTGACTAAGACGAGGGTTCCAGATAAAATTAGAGTACGCGTATTGTGTTATGAAACACCTGTTAGGGTTACTGTAGATCACAAGTTTACTAAGTGCAGTCAGGGCAGTAGGGATTGTCACAATTGACAAAAGAGGACTAAGATGAAAGAAATTTGGATGTCAAGTTATTCTTAAACTCGTTTCTGTGACTGATATTACGAGTTGCGTCGTCGACAGCGTTCCAAAGTTTCGGAAAGGTATATAGAGGGAGTTTATCAAGATATTTTGTGTGGGTTTTCTCTATATGTAGGAGGCCAAATTGTCTGGTAGTCCTACCAGATTGATTGTCTACTACCCTAAATATGTCATTAAAGGAGGCCGGTAATCTACCGTTTTTTCAGTCAAAGACGAACAGCAAAGTATGTAATTTAAACAAATCATCAACCTTAAGTAGTGTATGTTTCTTGAATAGGGGGTCGGTATGGGCTTTGTATTTTCGGTTATTATTTATTCGTAGTGATCGCTTTTGCATGATCAAAAGTTTCTTAGTGGCCCTGGAAGTACCCCATATCTGGACTCCGTATAACAGCTGGCTGTGTATTAAGGCGTAGTATAGTGTTTTCATGGCCCTAGGGGGAGAATTCTCTTGACCTTGTTAAGACTATAATTCGCGAGTGCTATTTTTGAACACAATCGAGATATATGAGCCTTGTAAGTCAAATGTTCACAAATGTTTCTTCCAAGAAACTTTAGGGATTTTACGGCTTCTGTGGTCCCAACCTTGTTTATTATTTGGTTGTTTATTTTTAGCTCTTGGCAAACATTATTATTACTTCTTTCAGAAGGGTTCAACACACTGTACGTTGTTTTTGTCGCATTCAACATTAGCTGGTTATGACTGATATAGGTAGTATGGGATGCTAGGCCAAGCAGTATTGTGGGTGAGGGTTGGGATAATACATGGTTGTCTAATTTGGTAGTGTAGGATGCACGGTGTGTACCTCTGTTGGTCTACTATTCCCTTGGCACTACTAATCTACCTAATGCTTTTTTATCCTATGATGATATAGGTAGTACATAATTCTAGGCCAGGCAGTATTATACTTATTGTATAAAATGGTAGTGTAGAATGCACTGTCTGTACCTCTGTTTGTCTATTATCCCCTTTGTTCTACTAATTCACATTATGTTTTGTGCTACTCTATGGCTGATATAGGTAGTATGGAATGCTAGGCCAGGTGGTATTGTGGGTGGTTGGGGGTAATACAGGATCGTCTAGTGCGGTATGCGAGGTAGTCCTTGGTAGTTTAGAATGGTAGAAAACGATGCACTTTTGGAATCACTGTTGCCTACTGTTAGCCCATAGTACTATTGATCTACTCAAGGTGTTATATTGTCCTACGATTGGGATAGGTGGAACGTAATGCCAGATCAAGTGGTATTGTGGGTGGGGGTAATGCGTGGTTGGCTGGTTTGGTAGTATAGGCTGTATGGTCTTTGTCTCTGTTGGTCTATTACTTTTTCTCTGGTACTATTAACCTACCGAATGCCTTGTATTATCCTATGACTAGTATAGGTAATACTTTATGCAAGGTTAAGTGGTATTGTGACGTGGAATGGGGTAATGCATTGTCGTCTAGTATAGCAGTGTAGGATGTTCGGTCTGCATCCTATTGGTCTACTGTTAATCCTTAATACCACTACCCATATAAGGCGTTATACGCTCCTATAGTTGGCAAAGGAGTGCCTAGGTCATGCAATATTGAGGGGTATGCATGATTGTCAAGTACAGTAATATAGGGTGTATTGCATGTATCCTGATGTTCTACTAGTCTTGCGGTGTGGTGGTGTATGTTTTGTTGTCAAGTACGGTGGTACTGGATGTACTGTAGGTACCCCGATGATCTACTGTTATCCGTTAGTACTACAAACCTAATGGGATGTACTACCCCACGTGTAGTTCGGAATACTAGGTTATCTGGTGTTACGATTAGTTTCTAGTGCTTCAGTAGAATATGGATGGTCTTATGGCCATTCTAAGACTTGATCGATGGTAGACGTCGTGATCAGAGATAGTTCGCAAGCTTGTAGTAATGCTACAAGTCAGTAGTAATGGTACAAGGTTGCACAACTGGTAGAACACTATAGAAATGAATACAATAGAGGCTGATCATAGAACAGATAGTTGAAGACGTGGTGAAAGCCGACGGTAAGACTATCACGAGCTGTATAGGAGCTTGGAATTCCACTTATGGAATCCGACCAGTAGAATCCCTTTTTGAAAAAAAACGTCTGTGGTTATAGAAACCCTTTTTCGAGATGAGGATACGAATCATATGTGGAGTCACTCGTCCGAGCAATTGCCCTATAGCCTATTTGCTCGGTGAAATTCGAGTCATTCGAGCAATCTGAGATAGTAAGCCTGTTGTAATGCTACAGCTCAGTAGTAATCGTACAAGGTCCTAATGGACGGAGCGGGGTAGACAACTGTAGTATCGGGTGACTACAGTAGAACTTGATCAAAGGACATGATGATGACTATGGGTAGGTCAGCAGTAATGGTCTTAGACCTATGAAAGACATATAGAATATACCCATAGTAGCTTGTTGTACCAAATGTTCACCACGAGTGGTGAACATTTGGTACACCAAGCAACTTTGGGTATATTTTATTTATACCATGATCGTCAGATTATTAAGAGTCGCTATTATTTTTTTCTCGATTTTACTGAGCAGCAGACGTACATACGTGCGAATTTGTTTTTGTGTACATGAGGATCGGTGGGCGGTACTTCCGCTGTCAATTTTATCACCAAAACGAAATAGAAAAGGAAACAGGGCCCTTTTCAATTTAATAACATAATAACATACTGCTTCGAGTTATGGATGCTTTATTAACATGAGACAATGCATGTTTGTTAATTTTTGGCGTTTTATAGGTAAACTCATTTAAAAACGTAATAAATAATTGCAACTTTCATTTTCACTCTTCGCGAGGCGACGTGTGATAAATTTAGACAAGTTCGCATTCAGGTCGACGTCGCCAAAGGTCAACTTGGATGTAGTTCCACTGTAAGTGTAAATTTTAACTATATAAATCCCATTGCTGGCGTGTTCACCACGGTTGGTGTATAAAGCTAAAATTTATGCCATAGGCTTTTCATATATAGTACAATAGGTAATCATGATATAGATAGGGTGGTCTAGATACCCAGAACTGAACACACACTAGGTGGCCATAACTATCTTCAGATAGATATATTCAGATATGTATCCTCCAAAGGGTGTCCTCCAATAGTACATCACCATGTCATGGGTATCCACCAAGGAGAATAAGAGTCGCATGTGGAGTCACTCGTTCGAGTAGTTACTCGATGGCTTACTTACTCGGCGAAATTGGAGTCGTTCGATCAATCCGAGATAGCTTACTAAACTGAAGTAGTGTTACAAGTCAGTAGTAATCGTACAAGGCTGTAAGCCTGGTAGCCAATAGTAGTGGTAGAGATCACTAGTAGTGGCAGTAAAGAGCGGAAGCTAATCACAGGGCAGATGGTAATGGCAAGGGGTAAGTCAACACTAATGGCCTAAGACCTATGAAGGTCGTGGGCAGGGACGTGGTGACAGGGTATGTGTATGTGTGTGGGGTGGGGGGGGGGGGAGGAGACTGTCACCCCCCAATCCTGGTCAAAATTTCCTAAAGTTGGAAATTCGGAGGGCAAGTCATGAGTAGTTGTAAATTCCATCTATCTGAATTTTATAGCTTCGTTGGTGATGCTGATGTCTCCTTTACTTCCCAAATTCCAATTCTATTTCAAATCTGCAAAAATTCCGACTGTTACTATTTACAACTACAGTGTACGCAATATCGAGCTTCATAAGTATGCATGATGTCAATCGGTTATCTGATGTTTATAGTACGTTTACTTATCGTAACAAAAAAAATCTCGAAATGCAGTTCAAGAAAATCACATCATGATTGAGCTTGAGAATTTGTTTAGCACATAGTCAATTCCCAGAATAATACCAAATAATAATAACCTGATAATTCTATCATAAATGTGTTGGCATTTAAGTTACTAGAATTAATTTTATGGCCCCTTTCATGGTTTCATTTTCAAAAGTTTTCTCGGTAGTGAATTTCCAACTAGGGGCAGGGACCGGGAGGGGGGTTTCCCCCTCCTGGTCCCTCCCTCTAGTTGGGAATTCACTACCCTACATCACCAACCGTAAACCTCTAGCCATGTCCCTGGGCGTGGGGTGGTCTAGATGCCAGGAACTGAACATGCATTAGGTGACCATAACCCTCTTCAAATAGATATCATCCGATAAGTATCTTCCAAAAGGTATCCTCTGAAAGGTATCCCCCAATAGGTATTCTTCAAAGGGTATCCTCCAACAGTACATCACCAAGTGATAGGTATCCTCCACTACCCAGATAAACATAAGAGTCGTATGTGGAGTCACTCGTTCGAGCAATTGCTCGACAGCGTATTTGCTTGCGGGTAATGAGGGGTCGTCTGGATCCTCCTATACTACTACCGTGGATCTTTCGGTTTGAAGTTCAGTGCCCTAACTACTGAGCTACCGCGCTCCCTCTTGATATAAATACATTTAAGTTTTATCTAAGTACATTTTTACGCATTCTCCCAAGTCTAATTTCCGGAATATTGAAAAAAATTACAGAAAAACAAAATAATTAAAAAATTAAGAATAAATAAATAACTTGAAGTGCAAACACAAAGTAATAAAAAAAATTAGAAAGCAAATATTAGCAAAAGAATATTTAAAAGGCGTGGACAACCAAATAATACATAATGTAATGATACAATACCATTTTTGATCCTTGTGATCCTGGTCATTGCTCTGTCAGAGTGCATGGTGTTTGAAAACAACTGTCCCCAGTCCAAAAATGGACAATCAGACATCTGCCCTAGTCAGAAATGCAGCGAAGACATCTGTTCCCAGTGGAATTGTCAGCGATGACAGCCGTCCCTCCCCAAGTCAGAAATGCAGCTAAGAAAACTGCCCCCAGTGTTTAAATTATTTAAACTATATTATTATTTATTTTATCATTATTTATTACTGTTCAATTATAGAATTAAAAAAATAAAAGATTATTCCCAAAGAAACAAATGGCCATACAGATCAACTGTTCCGTTTAACCCTTTGAACGCGAGCGGCCACTTTTCCGTTCCAAAAGCATGATACGTCATAATTTCATTAAGTAGGATGGCTACGGAGCGAATGTGTGGGGTAGACCAATTAATGTTTTCAATGTGCAGCCCCGCGGCTGCACGTTGAAAATATTAATTGGTCTACCCCCAAATAATGAAAGTGGACTCTTCCAATTGCTGCCATTGAATTGACATGGAAGATACCACCAGTGTTCAAAGGGTTAAGTGTGATAAACTTGAAGTGCAAGCTTATTTTTACTTCAAGTGTGAATATGCTTAAAAACATACTTCCGAGACTGCAAAGCCATACTTATATACTGAAGCTAAAGCTGTAAATTATCGCCCTCCGACGCTTGGGCTAAACCAACGGAGGCCTCAGGTCATCCTGGATCATCGACCGGTTTAGGTTGCGCCAAGCTTTTGGCACTTATGGACCTCTCGTGTCCTGGATATGTGCTTCGATGGCAGCGGGCCTGACTGAGCCGGAGACAGATTATACTTGTCGAGGAGGGCTCGGTCAGGGACATAAGAACAACAATAAGTGGCCGACTATACTTGCGTGAAGAACAAGGACTACCCCAAGAATCATCACCACCTTCAACTTCCAGAGACAGACAGAACTTGTCAAAAAGGAAGTGGGTTGTCTCAACGAGCTATATTATATAAGTGGCAGACTTTACATGCATGAAGAACAGACCAATAACCACCTACTACACACAACCGACGTGACAAAGACCACTGTACTGCTAAAGGGGTCATAAGGGGTTAGGTTACTTCACCCGGCCTCTGCGCACCTTAGGTTAAAAAGAGAGAACAAAAAGAGTCAATCCACTGAGAATGCTCTGAACGAAAGAGTACCAAATATCAAGGAAATTTAAGTAGAGACCGAAACGTAAGTATCTATTTGTAACCTGACAGGCCTAGAAACAACTCGCGAACGACCGTTTAGGTTACGTGTGGGTTACGTCATTTGTAAAATACGCAAACGAACTTGAAGTTATGGCAGGTTGCGACAAGTTACGTTAAAGAAATACAACATAAGTTTATTAAATTACCATCTTAAAAGCATTTCTGTCAAAATAAATAGCAACAGCGAACGTGCGATCTCGCCGAAGCGAAATCGCGCGTTAGTTGTTGATATTTATATAGGCCGGAGTCCCATGAAGACGTTAAAAAGCATGACGTTCTCGTCAGATCACCGAAGTTAAGCAACGTCGAGTCCGGTTACTCCTTGGATGGGTGACCGTCTAAGCGAACGATTCGGACTCTCGCGTTGTGTCCTTGGGCAAGGCACTTAACCCGATTGTCAACATGGGGGCACGATGACGCCGTGTAATAAAGCGTACTGCACGTCGATGAAGCGCATGTCTTCTAACCCTGCCTGTGCTGCAGTGCGGAGTTATGATGTTGGTGAGCTGGCAGCTGCTCGTCTTTGCTCGGAGATTCTCACCGGGTACTCCGGCTTCCTCCACCCGTAAATCTGTCACCGACACGATATGACCTTGGCTGTTAAAGTGTCGTTAAACCTTAATAAATAAATAAATAAATAAATAAATAAATAAATAAATAAATAAATAAATAAATAAATAAAAAGCATGACTAGCATAGTAAAAACAAGGAAAGCGGAGAAGCGCCACAACACCTTTTCCTATGGGTTATGAGCATGCTATATGGCTTAACCCTTTACCCAACGAATCGCTCGCATCCGCCCGCGTAATATGCAAATTCAGCATTTGAAAAAATATTATTTTTCAAAAAATTTCAACAAAACCATATCATGTGACCCCTCGTTGGAACGAGCTCGTCGAGCTCGTTCCAACGAGGGATCACATGATATGGTTTTGTTGACATTTTTTGAAAAATTTAAAAAAATGGTATTTAAAATAATAAATTTTGATATCGTCTGCGTTGGGTAAAGGGTTAACCTGCCAACGGATTATGATGTAAGTCCTTTAATTCCAGGTCTGTAACTATTCTTTCAGAACCTTAATTGGTAGAGTGATACGGTGATTAGCTGTAAGAATACTAGAGTACTTTTGGAGGTAAAAATTTCTTACGACTTGTAACCCCAGGCAATGATGACATGAAAATGGGGATTTCAAAGAATCACGGTTAGAGACTGCGCCATGGACAAAGCTAAAAAAAACCCCACTGTGTGTTCAGTTTTTTAAAGGGAACACGTCGTTGGACATTGTATATGTTTTGAGTTAAACCATTTGTTTAACGGTTTGAGTTGTGTTATTTATTTTCTTTGTACACATTCTTGTAAGTACTTAGTCATCAATTTTAATGAAAAAAAAATACTTGAATTTTCTTATCAAAAATATGTGGAAAATAATAGTGCAAAATGCATTTCTAACTTGGGGGCAGATGTCTTCAGTGATATATAGATATATAGTTTTAACTAATTTAACGCTGCGAGCAGATGTCTGAGTTGTATTTCTGACTGGGGGCAGTTGTCGTTGTCGTGCATTTCACTAGTGTGTGGGTGGGGGGATTGTCCATTTTTGGAGTGGGGGAAGTTGTCGGAGGGGAGAGAGCACTTGTCTGGATACCACTCTTTCATTACAGTGACCCCTGAACGCAGTAGCCGTGGTTGTTCGGAAACAAGCAACCCGTGCTATTGACACCCACGTCCATGCATTGTGGAGAGTAAGTGAAAAATAATGAGAAAGGCTTAACCCTTTACCCAACGTAACGGCCAAAACCGGCCAGCGCTATTCTCAAAAATCGCCAATTAATTTTCAAAATATTTTCATTTTTTGTCTCAAAAACATAGGTTATGACCCCTCGTTGGAACGAGCTCGTCGAGCTCGTTCCAACGAGGGGTCATAACCTATGTTTTTGAGACAAAAAATGAAAAAACTTAGTTATTCAAGAATTTTTTTTGCAAGTGTCGTCTGCTTTTCATGTTGGGTAAAGGCTTAAAATGTAAAATTTTTCTTTCCAAGTTGTCTTCTAATGCGAGAATGTCAGTAGTGAAGTCACATGGTACGTTGATGACATACCGGTACTTAACTTGAATTAACCGAAATCCTCTATCACATCATCAGGTTCACTGGCCAGAGCTTATATGTTCTTAGAGTTGAAACGCCTAACCGATTAATCGATTAAACAATGATCAACGTCTTGATCGATCAAAAAAGTAATTGATCGATTAAAAGTTACTTTTGAACTACTGTATTTTCTGGGTTAACAAAGAAACAAACTTGCTCCAAAACAGGCGAACATTGTCTCACACTGACTCATATCAATTATATGAGACAGAGTAAAGCATGCAAGTTACGTGATGACATACTTGTTCACTTGCATGATCATTATACTGTATCAGTTGCTGGAACTGGTCATTCTTAAGTTAACCTTTACCCAATGCGGGTAGCAGACGACATTTGCAAAATAGATTCTTGAATTATTAAATATTTTCTATTTTTGTCTCAAAAACATAGCTTATGGTCCCTCATTAGACCGAGCTCAACGAGCTCTGTCCAATGGGGGATCATAAGCTATGTTTTTGAGACAAAAATTGAAAACAATAAAATCTGAATGGAGATTTTTGTATTTAGAGCTGGCCGATTTTGTCCTTTACGTTGGGTAAAGGGTTAATGCTATAAATCATCAACGGTGCGGCAATTATTCAGCTACTTATAAGGGGAAGTGATTAATCTGTTAACCCTTTACCTAACATGAAAAGCAGACGACACTTGCAAAAACAATTTTTGAATAACTAATTTTTTTCATTTTTTGTCTCAAAAACATAGGTTATGACCCCTCGTTGGAACGAGCTCGACGAGCTCGTTCCAATGAGGGGTCATAACCTATGTTTTTAAGACAAAAAATGAAAAAATAATGAAAATTAATTGGCGATTTTTGAGAATAGCGCTGGCCGGTTTTGGCCGTTACGTTGGGTAAAGGGTTAACCAGGGTTTATCCATGTGATTAATCGATCAAGAAAACCCTTTAACCGTTTCAGCTCTATATGTTCTCTGATGGAAGTGCATAACTCCATCTCGAATAGTCGTCAGTTCATCGAAGGTTAAGTTTTCTCCCCAAATCGGTTATTCGTTTTTCTTGCTTGATCTGACGCTTTTCCGGCTATTAGACTCATGCATTATTAACCTTTTGCCCCACGAATGGGCCACATCCGTCCGCGTTATATACAAATTCATCAGTTGAACAAAATATTTTTTTTTTCAAAAAATTCCAACAAAACCAGACAAAAACATATCATGTGACCCCCCTCATTGGAACTAGATCGTTGAGCTCGTTCCAATGAGGGAGGGGTCACATGATATGGTTTTGTTTATATTATTTCAAAAATTTGAAAAAATAATATTTAACCCTTTACCTATCCTGAAAAGCAGACGACACTTGCAAAAATAATTCTTGAATAACTAATTTTTTTTTCATTTTTTGTCTCAAAAACATAGGTTGTGACCCCTCGTTGGAACGAGCTCGACGAGCTCGTTCCAACGAGGGGTCATAACCTGTGTTTTGAGACAAAAAATGTAAAAAATAATGAAAATTAATTGGCGATTTTTGAGAATCGCGCTGGCCGATTTTGGACGTTACGTTAGGTAAAGGGTTAAAATAATGAATTTTGATATCGTCTGCGTCGGATGAAGGGATAGAAGTGTTAAAACAGTAAAACACGATTATTCAATTACATTTCTATGTAGGACGATGTGTACGTATACCCGAAACAACGAAATAATTGTTGACACTGACTTGGGAGCCGAAGAACGAAACAAAAACACTTAAGTGGCATCTTGGAATTCCTGAGTAAATAAACCTTTTCATTTGCTTTTTTCAAAAACACAGGTCACGGCCTATCAATGGAACGAGTTTGACATGCTCGTACCAATGAGGGGTCATAGGTTATGTTTTTGTAAAGAAAATTAGAAAAATATGAGTGGCGATTTTTATGAATAACTCCGGGCGGATATGGCCATTATAGTTTGCTAGAGGCTAAACTCGAATAAAGAAAATTCCACTGCTCCTACCTAGGGTCCTAGAGAATATGACCGTCTGGTGGTAGAAAACTTTATCTGTTCCGACTGTGATGACTCAAGTGCCGACTGACTAATATCCCAGCTGCATCATCAAGGCATGCCTTCGTCGAAGGCATGCCTTGGTGATGTAGTTGGACGTTAGTCCGTCCAAGTATCACATCTACATGATTACTGGAAAGAGATAATCGATATCTCAGATCGCCTTAGCCCCCCCCCCCCCCCCCCCCCACACACACACACCTTTTGAGAAACCCCTGCCCTCACCATTACAACTATACGCTCCAAGAAATACTACTTCTCCAACACGCATTGGCACACCCTCTTCTACAACTAAATATGCTACTCTTGCTGCCACTAAAGATGAAATCTGTAACATGCGCAGGTAACCGATGTTATATTTTATTTGCAGTCAACCCGGACAAAAGTGAAGACGAGAACAGCGACATGGCGTTTCGAACCAGGTGGAAAACCCTGCAGCTTTTCCGATGGTGTAAGTGCTGCATATATTTTTTTTTCTGTGAAGATATTAAAAAGTTTACGGAAAAAATTATTTTTGACTTATTATTTAAACTTTGATTTGTATAGTGCAGAATCGGGCATGATTCCGACTTATTTGTCCGGGAAATACTATTTAAATTCAAGCGCATGGAGGTTTTTGATGATAGTTGTGAAAAAGTTGCAGTCGAGTCAGACAATTTCTCCGGTGATCTTAAGGAGGAAATGCAATAATGTTTCGACAGTCATGGTTAGGTGCAGGAGAAATGACACCGCGGAGAAGGGGATTCCGGAAAA
Source organism: Pictodentalium vernedei (assembly GCA_031216915.1). Lineage (NCBI taxonomy): Eukaryota > Metazoa > Mollusca > Scaphopoda > Dentaliida > Dentaliidae > Pictodentalium > Pictodentalium vernedei. Next base: position 751,917,627 of record CM062296.1, read on the forward strand.
ACCATTTTGGCTATCTTGACCATTCTGAATTTGGCCTGGCATCGCTCTATCCTTTCCCTTAGCGTATACGTCTATACATGTACATAATTATAGGTTATTACCAACACGTAGGTTTCCGAGACGCGCGACGATGACCCTTCCCTGACTCCTTTTTTTCGAAGGCATCACTTGCCTATACGCTTTTGACTGCAGTATATAAAATGGCTCCTCTCTGAAGATTGTGTGGGAAGGGTTAACACCAGTCCTGGACGGCAGTCCATTTGTACCTTGAGCTTATACAACACTTTAGACAGCCATGGTTCTATTGAGTCAGAATGTTTTACAGCTATATTCAAGTCAAAGTACAATGGCAAACCACTGAGAATCCGATCCATAGCGAGGGGAGGCAACACGGCATGGCGTTTGTTCCAATCGCACGTTACACTTTCACAGTCAATGCCAAAAAGAGAATAACTCGTGTTTTTGAGTGGATACCAAAAATTATCTCATTTGTAACCGTGATAAATGTTTATTTGTCGCGATTAGCTTGCCACGTTCGATACGTAAACATTTGTCGTGGTTATGAATGAGATAATTTTCGATATCCACTCAAAAACACTAGATTTTCTTTTTATTTTTCGCGTTTCAGAAGTTGGTAGTTTTCAGCGGTTAAATCGGCTGTATTCACCTTGATTAGGCTTCAAATCGAAGCACGAAAGACCAGTTGCCTTTTCGAATTGATAGACCGCCATGATAAATATAGTTCCCGTATACCTCCGTTGGTATACCGTTATAAATGTGTCAAATTGTAACATATACAGTGGGGGCGCGGTGGCTCAGTAGGTAGAGGTGCAGGCTGCAAGCCGAGAGGTCCTCGGTTCGAATCCCACCTGCGGCAACCGCGTTGTGTCCTTGGGCAAGACACTTCACCCCGCTTGCCTACATGGGGGCACGATGGCGCTGTGTACTAAGGCGTACTGCACGTCGATGGTGCACATGTCTCCAACCAATCTAACACTGCCTGTGCCGCGGTGCAGAGTTCAGAGTTACGATGTTGGGGAGCTGACAGCTGGTCGTCGTTGCTCGGTGGTTCTCTCCGGGTACTCCGGCTTCCTTCACCCGTAAAACGACACAGTAACAGCCAGGGTCATATCATGTCGGTGACAGTTTTACGGGTGGAGGAAGCTGGAGTACCCGGAGAGAACCGGCGAGCAACTGTCAGCTCACCAACATACCAACTCCACACAAGCAGGGTTAGAATTGGTTGAAGACAGGTGCACCATCGATGTGCAGTACGCCTTAGTACACAGCGTCACCGTGCCCCCACGTGGGCAATGGGGGTGAAATGTCTTGCCCAAGGACACAACGCGGTTGCCGCAGGTGGGATTCGAACCGAGGACCTCTCGGCTTGCAGCCTGCACCTCTACCTACTGAGCCGCCGCCCCCCCCCCACGACTGTACTATGGTATATTTAACCCTTTACCCAACGAATCGGCCACATCCACCAGCGTAATATACAAATTCAGCAGCTGAAAAAAAAACTATTTTTCAAAAATTTCAACAAAACCATATCATGTGACCCCTCTTTGGAACGAGCTCGTCGAGCTCGTTCCAATGAGGGGTCACATGATATGGTTTTGTTGAATATTTTTGAAAAATTAAAAAAAAGTGATATTTAAAATAATAAATTTTGATATCGTCTGCGTTGGGCAAAGGGTTAATATAACTGTAAGAATAACAGTTGACATATTTCACCATTTGTAAAAAACAAGAGCATTGATATACGGAAGTGATTTCGTAACGTTCTGATACAGGGAAAGTGAAAATTTCAGTATCTTCACTCCGAGACATACGATTATTATTTTACCGTGATACTTTCTGTAATTTTTTGTTGGGCGTATAATAAAATTCTTTATCTTTTACTAGTAAAGATATTTTTTTTTCTTCTGTCAGTAATTTACCCAATTTTATGTTGTTTTGTGGGAAAACATCTGGTAGGACTATCTTGTTTTAAAATATTTTTTTATATTTTAAACCATATATTATTAGCATCAATGGAACTAGCATGTCGATTTCGTTCCAGTGCAGATGTGGCGTCATTAGGCACGTAGGAAACGGGCGGGGATGGGCGGGGGGGGGGGGGGGGGCATTACTACGTTGGGCGTCGCACCCCCCTTTCATTCGTCAGTTTTACAATTGTTGAAAATTTGAATTCCTAAAAGGGAGAAAGTTACAAATTTCAGACCATGAGAGCACCTGTGATGTTTCCAAACACCTTTAGAATTTAGCCAAAATAAGGAGGTTTTAAACGGCAAAGTGAGTGAAAGTCCTCCAAATATTGATTTAAAAGTAGTACCCCCCCCCCCCCCCCCCCCCCCCCTCAATCCACATATTAACACGCTGGTCATCCGATTACCACCTTTGCGGTGCAGTACCTCGTTTGCGGTTTTAAAAAACAGCAGATTGTTACGCATACAAGTTGGAAAATTGGTAAGTACACGCATTTCAACATTTCAACAAGCCTACTTGTGTTGCAAACTCTTTTAGGGTAGGTATTAATCACCAATACTTTCATCCAAGAAATATTTTCATGAGAGAAATAAAAAACAATTTTTTTGAAGTATTTTAAAGTGGAAATATAGAGATAAAAATTCCAGTTGTTAGGTTTGAACTGCGAATTATAATTAAAATATGCTATTGTGAGTCCTTGGAGCAGCATCCGTATAGAGAATTGTCTTATTTTAGCCAAATGTGTAAGTTACGTTTGTGAGCCTTTTGTGAAAACATGTTTAAACGGAATTTGTCGAGGAGGGTAATTGATTTTTATGAATACCTTATTTGCGGTGTAAAGTTACCACCTTTTGCGGTTTAGACAACACCGCAAATCAGGTATTCTAAAAGTTCAACACCTCTCGTCGAAGCTGCAACATAAAGTGAATGCAGGACTTTTTATGAAAGCTGAAGCTGACCTAAACTCAAAGACAAAAGTCGGAATCAACAATGGAGCGAAGGTTTGACCTTCTATGTCCTTGATATTCACGGAGAGAACAAATTTTGTCGAAAATTTCCGAAAGAATGAGGATGGATAAACGCTAATATATTTTCAATAACAGAGCTCAATTACTTCATAAAACACACCTACACGATGTACAAGAATGCAATAACATTCCATAAATCGCCAGATTAAATTTTTGTTAGTGATATACGCAAGTTAATAGCAGTTATACCATATTTTATGACACCTACCTTCAATCGTTTCCGCCTTTTTTAAACCGCAAACGAGGTACTGCACCGCAAAGGTGGTAATCAGATGACCAGCGTGATTAATCTGTAGTTGAAATTCCTGACCACCAGGAGCCTCAGTTTAATAATTTACAGTCAAGAATGGTGTACAAATGGGATTCTGCATCTTAACCATTTACCTAACGAGGCTGCTGCATCAGCGCAGGAAATTTACAAATCCAGCACCAGAAAAAATATTCTTGAAAACCTTTCAACAAAATCATATCATCTGACTCATCATTGAAATGAGCTCGTCGAGCTCGTTCCAATGAGGGGTTACATAATATGTTTATATTGAAATATTTTGAAAAATCGACAAATTGTAAAAAAAATAAAGTAATAAAATTTGATATCATGTGTTTTGGGTAAAGAGTTAAAACTTGTAAATTTTGACTCTTTTCGGGGTGCTAGTGTAATTTCCCACTTGTTGAAAATTATGTAGTGATGGTCGGAATTTTGGCTGCCGGCGGGTGGAAAAAGGGGGAGGCTATGCAAAGCAACTTAGCAACGACCCACATCACTGGAAAGAGATTAGGCACAGAGATAGATAAGAGAGAGAGATAGACAGACAGACAGAAAGAGAGAGAGAGAGAGAGAGAGAGAGAGAGAGAGAGAGAGAGGGAGAGAGAGAGAGAGAGAGAGAGAGAGAGAGAGAGATGGAGAGAGACGACTCATTATTTATTATTATTGATTATTCATATTTCCTATTTTTGTAGATTTCATTGTTATGACGATTGCGGTATTGGCGGTATCTTTCCGAACTATAGCATTTCTAGAGAGAAATTCACATACAAACTGCAACCAAATTGGACCAGAAGAGGATGGTAGGGCCCTGAAATCACGAGTTGTGAACGCAAAAGGCTCCAAAGAAAGAGAGACACATTACATCTGTTCAGAAAAAGTGGTTCCACTTGGTAATGCCATATTCATTTATGCATCGTTGTACGGCGTCGGTAAATTGTACAATATGAAAGTGCTTTTAGGCAAGGACGCGTTTATCTTTAGAATATTTCCACACCTAGATGCGATAGGTATAGATAACAAAACTGAATTATGTAACACATTTGCAATAATCGATGAATACAAACCTTTAGCAACCAGTAACCATTTGTTTCACTTAGCTGGGGATGAGAGTTACCAACTTGATGGTTACCTACAATCATGGGAGCACTTCGTTCACGTGGAGAAAGATTTAAAACGTCAACTTGTGTTTGCTGATGGCATAATGCGGACAGCAAGGGGCGTGTTGAACAAAAAGCTCCATGGAGTAACGTATAATAAAGCAGATCGTTTAACTCTTGTAGGTGTTCATGTGAAGAGAGGAGACTTACAGAGAGCCAAGCGGAGAAATATGGGATATCGTATAGCACCTTTGGAGTACTTTCAAAATGCTATGTTTGCTTTGAAATCGGAACTGACAAATGTTGTGTTTATTATTTGCACTGACGACAAACAATGGGTGAAAAATAATTTCTTTGGCGAAAATATGTTTCTCATTGAAGAATCCAATTTACCTGCAGTTGATCTGGCCATTCTGTCTCTATGTAACCACACAATAATGAGCGTGGGGGCTTTTGGATGGTGGGCTGGGTGGCTAGCGGGTGGAATAACAATATACTACAGTGATCCAGTAGATCATCATTCATTATTACGCGAAGATTTTGGGCGTGGCCCAGTTTTGAACCATTACCCATCCAACTGGATTGGTATGCAGTAAGTGTTGCTAAAATCACTGCAAGAAGATAAGGAAAGCGGTACAATTTCAGGCAGTGGCGGCGCTACGGGGGGGGGGGGGGGCATTCCCCCCCCCCAAACGAAGGCTTTGCCCCCCCCAACCATCTCGCATGCATTTCCATCCACCCTCACACACAAACACATTCAGTCACTCTCTCTCTCACACACACACACCCCTCTCTTTTTTTATTCCCAATAATTTCCCATACACACTTAGCCCAAAGCCTCAGGATAGCTGATGAACACATCCAGGCAGTAGAGATTTAAAGACTCGGATGCAGATACTTATAAGTTATAATTAAGTTATGAGCCAACAAAGGCGTGTCTATCCATATCCCTTGTCTAAAAAAAATTCATGGATTTCGCATTATGACAGACGGGCATTATCTCCCTTGCACTGTTCAATTATTTGAACTCTCTCTCTCTCTCTCTCTCTCTCTCTCTCACGCACAGCCCCACCAGACGCGGATCCAGGATTTTTTGAAAGGAGGACCGCTAATTACCATTACATTTAGTCGAAACTTGGACCCAAAGTCCGTAATATATTTTTTTGGTTTGGTACGTCCACAGGACGTACCAAACCAAAAAAGTATATTACGGACTTTGGGTCCAAGTTTGGACTACCTCATAACAAAGTAATGATATGATCCTTTACGTATTTGCCCCCCTTCATGGGAGTCTGCCCCCCTAGTTGCCCCCCCCCCCCCCACAAAAAAAAAATTCTGGCGCCGCCACTGATTTCAGGTGGAAAGATATTATTTTCTCACACAGTTACCGCCCAAAACGGCGTGTTGAATTTGTGGGCAAACCACACGTTATACGATCACACACAATGACGAAGTTTCAATATGGGCACAGCTTCTTCTTGTACAAAACTTTCCGACTGAAATCGGGATGTCTTTCCAACAACTCATCCATGTGATACAAAGGATATCAAATTTGTCACGACTGTATATGAAATTCATGAACCATGTCCGGGGACTTGACAACCGTTACTTATTCCCGGTTCTTTATTCGACATTCGTTATCAACCGATTTCGGTTGATAAAGAATGTCGAATAAGGAACTGTTGTTACGTCCCCACCGTGTCCACTGAATTCAATTCGAGCCGAGGTTTAGATATCGATTTATTTATTTATTTATTAATTAGGGTTTAACGAAACACTAACAGCCAGTCGGTGACAGTTTTACGGGTGGAGGAAGCCGGAGTACCCGGAGAGAACCATCGAGCAACGACGAGCAGCTGCCAGCTCCCCAACATCCTAACTCCGCACTGCAGCAGAGACAGTGTTAGACTGGTTGAAGACATGCGCACCATAGATACAGTACGCCTTAGTACACGGCGTCATCGAGCCCCCATGTGGACAATCGGGGTTAAGTGCCTTGCCTAAGGACACAACGCGAGAGTCCGAATCGATCGCTCAGACGGTCACCCATCCAAGGACTAACCGGGCTCGACGTTGCTTAACTTCGTTGATCTGACGAGAACCCAGATATCGATTCGCTCTTGTCTGTATTTATGTACTTTCTTACAAGACTAGAACGTCTGCGTCACACACACAGTCTGTCATACAAATGAATATCCGTAATACCCGATTCGGGCAGTTGGAGCCCAGCTACTATTAGCACGTGTTAAAGGAATAAGATATTTCGTTACGATTACTGCATTTATTTCATATATCAAAAATATCCAACAATAAATTTCCATGAATTCTTTAATTTTTAACTATACCCACGACTGTCTAACAGTCCAACCACATCACCAAGGCATGCATTCAACGAAAGCATGCCTTCATGATGTAGTTGGAACATTTGAACAGTCGGAACTTGTAGTTTTTAAAACAATGCTGCGGGTATAAAATTCAATTGATTACAAAGACGCATAATCGCAAATGTGCACTTTATCCGACACATCTGATTGTACAGTACGTGGAGAGTGTATTATCATTAAATCACCCGCAGAGTGGAGATTTCACCCGGGCAATAATTGCAAATTTGTTGCAAAGCGTAACTAGCACAAGCAAAGTTCCAGCCAATGGACCCCCGGGTTTAACCCGAGGTCCATTGGTTGAAACATTGCTTGTGTTTTTTGTCCATATGTACAGAATTTGAAAGTGATAATTTGGGGGATAACTCCACTCCGCGGGTGATTTAGTTACAATCCACTCTCCACGTACTGTATTAGGTGACATATAAGTTCATCGAACCGAGCGCTAATTGTCACCAATTTATAATGACTTCAGTTAACTGGTTGAGTGCCAGAAGCCACTACAGGGCTTTCAAAAAATGACGCTACCAGGTCAAAAGCCATTTTCCTTGCTCATTTTTCATATTCAGTCAAACGCATATAATATTTTATTTATTTAAATTTGTTCTAAAACAAATCACTGGAGAGTTCCTGTGGACATTCTCCGATAAATTGTAATAGATCAAATTTTGAATAACAACTTCAGACTACCAAAAATAACCTAACCCTCAACCAGTTGATAAAAATCACATGTCACGTTGATAAAGATATTACTATTGCTACTCAGTTGGGGCTTCGGGAAGATGACCGAGTGTAGGGTGGGGATTGGGGTGGCTGGACCAGATTTTTATTTAACAATCATATAGATTTTGGCCTGAAAACCACAAGAAACGGTACGTACCACATAATGTGTTCCGATTCCGTATCATATAGACGACTCATTCTGATTGCGTATCATATAGACGACCCGTTTCCGGTAGCGCTACGGGCTATCATAACAGGCGCATGGATACATTCTATGTGCGTTTCAGTGATCGACCGAACATTATGTCCCAAAAATGTTTAAAAATAATTTAACACTTTACCTAACATGAAAAGCAGACGACACTTGCAAAACAAATTCTTGAATAACTATTTTTTTTTCATTTTTTGTCTCAAAAACATAGGTTATGACCACTCGTTGGAACGAGCTCGTTCCAACGAGGGGTCATAACCTATGTTTGTGAGACAAAAAAATGAAAAAATAATGAAAATTAACTGGCGATTTTTGAGAATAGCGTTGACCGGTTTTGGCCGTTACGTTGGGTAAAAGGGTTAAGATTTAATCTGTGTATGTGACAGAATTGTTAGATAAATGAATTATCATGATAATATGCATGTCCTGTGATTTGTATCAGATTCTCGGTGGTGTCCAAAAATGGGATCACAACTCGCCGGCAAAGCCAGCTCGTTGAGATCCCATTCTGGACACCACCTCGAATCGGATACAAATCACAGGACATGCACATTATCATGATAATCTGTATGTACCAACTATGATGCCTCAGGTTTCCACTGGTAAAATATTTCGACTACATCATCTAGGCATGCCTTCGTCGAAGGCATGCCGGAGATTTAAAGTTAAAAAACTCGATGTTCTTTGAAATTTGTTTGTGGATAAATAAAAGTAGTTGTCGCGACGCACGGGCCTCCCATTATTTATTTATTGATGTTTAAGGTCACATAACGGGCCTCCCAGCTTCCTATATAATAAGCACGTACCATATTCCAAATTGGTCATGCTGCCCTCTCCCCCTAACCTGGCACCTTGGAACTCCCATTTGTATAACCGACTGTGTGTGTGACACAAGTCCAGGTATGCATCTCTTCAGATAGTACACGATTTTCAGCAAGAGCGAATCGATATTTAAGTCTCCAAACGGTGAAACCAGACGAAAATGTAATGACTGGAAAAATTATTGGCGCGTGTCACACTTACTATATCCCCCTCCTTAGCTACGCCCCTGTTACTACTGATACGGTCTGAGAATACCACCACACATCGATCAGTATTGTTGATTATGCCCATTTATCTGTTGTGAATAAATACATTTCGACAGTGTAATGACCATTAAATCAATTTTTGCTCTGGGAGGATTCTACACTCTAAAAGGAGTTGGGTTAAAAACAATTCATATCAACTGGGTTGAGTGAATATGAACCCAACTGGGTTGAGTGAATATGAACCCAAATGGGTTCATATACGCTCATCCCAGTTGATTTGGTTTGTTTTTTAACCCAATGTTTTTTAACCCAATGAGAGAGAGAGAGAGAGAGAGAGAGAGAGAGAGAGAGAGAGAGAGAGAGAGAGAGAGAGCGGGGTGCCTCAGTGGTTAAGAACTTCAAACCGAAACGTCCACGGTTCGATTCCCGCCTGAGGTAACTGCGTTGTGTCCTTGGGCAAGGTCCCTCATCCCGACTGCTCACGTGGGGCACGGTGGCGCTCTGTACTAAGGGGTACTTCACATCGGCGAAGCACTTGTCTTCAGCCAATGGCAACCCTGCTTGTGCGGAGTTAGCTGTCGAAAGTGTCGTTAAACCATAATAGATAAATAAATTAATAAGTAAATAAATAAATAAATAATCCCAACTGATTTTAGAGTGTAATTGTCTGCCTGGATACATTTTCCTCAGAGCCAGTCACCTGTTAGTCAGTCTCTGTGTCTGTACAGTCGCAGAGGCCTACCATTCCTATGGACGGAGGGTGGGGGGGGGGGGGGCACGGTGACACTGTGTACTAAGGCATACTGCACGTCAGTGATGCACTTGACTTCAACTGCTGCTAACCCTGCTTGTACAGAGTTTGGATGTTGGGGTGTGCTCGGTGGTTCTCCCGGGTACCCCGGCTTCATCAACCAGTACAACTGTCCGACACGATGTGACCCTGGCTATAGAAAATGTCCTTAACAAAATAAACAATCATTCGCCGAGACCTCGAAAAATTCAAATTACACGTTTGTATGTATTTTTTCTTCAAGGTATGCTCTTAGTTACACAGCCGGGGCACTAACAAGCTGCTATCGACTATCTTTTTTACACTGCGAACTAACAACTGCTAGTCTGCGATTAACAGCAAATGATAGAATTCTTACTTATTTAACCTTTTACCTAGCACGAAAGGCAGACGACACTTGCAATAAAATGCTTGAAAATCTTTCCAAATGAGGTGTCATAAGCTGTGTTTTTGAGACAAAAAATGAAAACATAATGAAAATTGAATGGCGATTTTTGTGAATAACGATGGCCGATTTTGGACGTGATGTGGGTAAAGGGTTAACATGAAGCAAAAATCGTCTGCCGACATTCAGAAAGACAAATGACCAAAGGGCAGATTACTCTTGATTGTCAATCGCACATTCATTGTGACAAGCCTATCTATATATGTGCAGCTTTCATGTGCCTTAATAAAACCAATGAAAGTGTCCGATATTTGTGTGAGGTACAATAGTTGTTGCTTGATTTTAGCAACTTGATTAATCATATTCGCACCTTGGATGCCAACGGATAAACGTGACATCAATCTCAGATTGCAACTATGACGTATTCAGATTGGATCAAGAGATCCCTGTAAGCTCAAAACATCTCTCACCCCATTTTTTAGTATCTTCAAGTAAAAGGTGAAAGCGTTCACCTTGAGTGAAGTTTATTACCAAAGATCTCCAACCACCTCCTTCGGGGAGCAGGGGCGTAGGAAGCTTATAATATTGGGGGTGGGGGGTGGGGGGGGGGGTATTGTAAATGGGAGCTTGAAGGGGACAGCACGGCCGCCTTTGGTGGCTCGCTCTGCGTAGCCGAATCCGGGGGAGCGTGCGTGAGGGGGATACCAGGAAAATTTGTGAAATATGAACTACTGAGAGCTCATTTCCTCGCTTCTAAAGTGAAAAAATCAAGGTATTGTTGTTGTTGGTGTTTATCCCTTTACCTAATATGAGTGGGGCGCGGTGGCGTTGGGGTAACCGGTTCTCGTCAGATCACCGAAGTTAAGCAACGTCGAGCCCGGTTAATCATTGGATGGGTGACCGTCTGAGCGATCAATTCGGACTCCCGCGTTGTGTCCGTGGGCAAGGCACTTAACCCCGATTGTCCACATGGGGGCACAATGACGCCGCGTACTAAGGCGTACTGCTCGTCGATGGTACGCATGTCTTCAACCAATCTAACCCTGCCTGTGCTGCAGACGGAGTTACGATGTTGGGGAGCTGGCAGCTGCTCGTCGTTGCTCGGTGGTTCTCTCCGGCTACTCCGGCTTCCTCCACCTGTAAAACTGTCACGGTCATGATTAGCCATTGTGCATAAGTATGTGACCTTAAACACCAATAAATAAATAAATAAATAAATAAATAAATAAATACCTAACATGAAAAGCAGACGACACTTGCAAAAAAAAATTCTTGAATAACTATTCTTCTTCATTTTTTGTCTCCAAAACATAGGTTATGACCCCTCATTGCAACGAGTTCCACGAGCTCGTTCCAATGAGGGTCATAACCTATGTTTTTGAGACAAAAAATGAAAAAATCATTAAAATTAATTGGCGATTTTAGAGAATAGCGCTGGCCGGTTTTGGCCGTTACCATGGGTGAAGGGTTAATGGAAGATGTATGTCAGAGAGGAAGATGTTAACTTGTTGAGTGTCAAATCAGTCAGTGACATCGGCTACCAACTTTTCTATGCACTGCAAATGGTGTAGATCATACAGTTTTTATGTGCGCCTGTATGATGTAGAATATGCAGATGTATGTGGTTATTTTCGTGTGGATACTAGATTTGATTTACAAAGTTTTGAAAGGTTTTTTATTGGGGGGGGGGGTAAATACCCCCCCCCCCCCCCCTTACCCCCCTCCCCCCGGTTCCTACGCCACTGTCGGAGAGATAAAACATTGGCCCTCATCTGAAGAGAACGGGACTGTGGCGGGGAGAAAAGGAAAAAGAAAAGCCCTTCGACCAAGCGCGGCCGCGCTTGGAATCTTTCCTGAGAAAAAGTAAGCCAAGGCTGTCGAGAAAAAGGCGAAGTAGTCAATCGCCACTTCCCCACTTCGCCCAACAGCTCAACGCATCAAACAGTCAACCCCTTCCCCGAAGGAGACGGCGAATGCGAACGTCATGTGGAAGCTTAGGCGAAAATAGGGGTGGCCTTCTCCACACCTCCTGCTCTTCATTCATCGCTTACTTTGGACCCACCAACCTCCACCGATGGCCCTGGATACGATGATACAGGCGATACAAACAAAAGAGGCCCCGAGAATGAACAGAATATAAAACCAGAAAATTTATCAAACAAGCCCGAAAAAGATCAGAAGAAACTGCCCAAATTGAGAAAGATGTAATGAAACCTGTCTCGTTAATTAGATGTCAATCATTATATGCTGCTCAGTGTTTATTATTTGTATTATTTCCCATTATTGTAGTAATGGATCTCATCCATTAGAACTAGACCCTATTTTAACTAAGGGCAAATTGTGTGCTTGATCATAATTATTATTTGTTATCAGGTATTAAAATATTAATATATGTTAACGGCACCCCTCTCATTTAGAACTAGACCATTGTTGTAGCTAACCAACAACAACAAATTATGTGCTTACGCCCAGTAGCTAACATATGTATAATATTATGTGCTTTTTCAGAAACATGTGATCTCAAGTACTGATGCCAACGACAATAAGCCTTTTTCGAAACTGCCATCTTGGACTTTAATCTATGCAAGGTCACAGGTCGCGAGGTGTAAACATTTCAAGAAAACACGCTGTGAGCAATGGGAAAAGAGAGCGGGTGAAGAGCTTCCGACCCCATTACGTTCATTAGTGAGAATTAAAAAAACATTTAGCCAAGGTTGACATTTGTTTAAGGCAATAGCAATATTGTTTGAAAACTTTCATGATTTCGAATTGAGTTCCAATCGACATAAATGGTGTTTGAATGCACGCTGTGTCATTACTCCGTGGCCATGGCCACTGTTTTCAACAACTTCCTGGGATTTCCCAAGCCGAGAAACTCCGAGCAACACACGTGTCCTTGTTGCCATTCAAAGAAAAGTCCACGCCTCCTTAAAAAAAAAAAACTAAGTAAACCTGCGATATCCCATCGTTTAACATCGTCTAGGGCTGCCCCTTCAGTTAATTCGAACGACGACATCGGATTTACGAATTTAAACTTGATATTTGACAAAACTAGCTGATTTGGCTGACACAGAACTCAACGCGATGAACATGGAAATCACTTTGTTTACACCCCGCGACCCGTGACCTTGCATAGATTAAAGTCCAAGATGGCAGTTTCGAAAAGTGCTTATTTCCATCACTCGATTCCGGAAACAACATAATATTGGCAAACAACACCTCTACGTTATTTCAGTTATGAACTGACAGAACAGTAGGGAAGCCGGTTAGTGCCACCTGTAAATCATTTTTTTATGTCGTAATTACGACATAGTATGTCGTAATTACGACATACTATGTCGTAATTACGACATAAACAAATTGATTTACAGGTGGTACTAACCGGCTTCCGTAGAAAAGCCTGTGCTTCTTCACAAATATTATTCTGTTACCACCTATTGAAAATTGTCTCATTTCAACATCCGGTAAAAAATAATATTTGTAAAAATGAACCAACACAACAGTCTGGCATTACATGGAATTAGTTTCATTTTTTAAGTCATTTTTCAAACCATACCATTTTTATTTTAGCATAGTTAAGATTTCCATCAGGGTTTTTAATATTTATATTTATTTTTTTATTTAAAAGAATAAATTGAAGTTGAAAAAAAATTAAAAACAATAAACAATTTGTTTTTTTTTTGTTGCTCTGTTAACCTTAAGAATCACTCCTTTACTGGAGCACGGTTTGGGTCAAATTTCTGGCGGACGGTTCGGCCACTGTGGAGGACGGTTTGGGTTAAATTAGCGGCCTGTTTGGGTCAAATTGCTGTTGGACTGTTTGGACAGATGATAGTTTGTGTTCTCATTTTATTTCTCTTAATGAACTTTTCCTGGTATTTATTCGTACACCTTTTCACACAGAAAGACACGCACGTGCATGTGAATGGGTTAATCGACATGACACTCGTGCCATATCGATTAACCCATTCACACGAGCGTGTCGTTCTATGATTATTACACGTCTTCCCGTATATCAAAAAAAACCCCAGTTATTAGAAGGACAATCAGCAATTCATTTGACAACTCTCAACAAAAAGAGCACATTTTATAGCCAACCAAATTTGCGAAGGGAACCAGTGCCGACTGGTACTCAGGGGAACGATTTAATAGCTATTATAACCGTGGGGAACGGCCGTCGATATCTGCTTTGAAACAATGGTGTTCAACTGATGACTCGGAGACAAATTAAAGATGATAACAATTTAATATTGAATCTGGTAATCCGAATGTCTAACAGTAATCAACATTTAACAACTAGTCTTGTTGGATATCCGAACAATTTTACAGCAATAGCTCATGGGATTTCCCAATAAAATGAAGCAGAGTAACGTTTGGAAATCCAAACTATAACTGAATTCTTACTTGTGATCAAGGCTATATATACAATATAATAAATGCGTCATGTCATAACAAGTTTACTTGGTATAAAGATTAAAGTAAGCTTTCACTGGGTCTTAATGATATGCCTTCTTAACTTAGTGAATAGAGCTTAAATAAACAATGGAGGGAAACAATGAACTTGTTAACAACTTCTATAAGAGAAGCTTGCTGTCACACGACGATGAAGAAATATGCCAAGTTTGAAACAAATGAAAATGAATTGAACAAAATGCGAACAGTAGATTGTGAATGCAGTATAATAATAGTAAATTTGTCTTTTTGATTCGAAAGTTTATCATGGCCTGTACACGCTCCGGTGATACTATCACTAGCGATTTAAATTGTATTTGCGGTGCTCGATTTGTAGAAAGTTCCATTGATATTTCGCTTCTATTTAAAAATAGTTCGTCAACTATTTCCGTTTTTCATTTTCCGCATGGCTTTGTGTTGCTGTAGGTGGGGATTTCATAGAACAGGCGTGCAATAAAATATTTCATCATATGACTCGTCCGTTTTGTTCACTTTAAAACATTTGATATTTTGTTTTCATATTAATCACTGATAAATAAAGCCTTCCGTCAATTTCATTGGTCAATTTCCAAAATAGACAATTTGATTTGCTGAACAAAATAAAACTGGGCCACAATTTCATCATTTGCATAATTTGAGTTGGGAGCTTTCATTGGTGAATTTGAAAACTGGACAATTTGATTGGCTAAACAAAATACAACTGGGTTACATTTGCATAATTTCAGTAGGGAGAATTTACGCAACCTTTCTTATTTAGGGTGGGTTATATTGTATTAATCTTTTACCAACAAGAAAAACGCCATTCATTTTTTTTATATTTTCACTTTTTGCTTCCAAAACATAGGTTATGACCCCTCATTGGAACGAGCTTGACGAGCTCGTTCCAATGAGGGGTCATAACCTATGTTTTGGAAGCAAGAAATGAAAATTTTTAGTTATACGAGGATGTTTTTTCCAAGTGCCATCTGCAACTCAAGTTAGGTGATGGGTTAAAAGTCATACTAAGTGGCTAATTTGTGCGTGTGTGTGTCATATGATAAATGGAATATGAAATGAGAGTTTTTCTCATAATAAAATATTTATGCGATAAAATATTATATTATCGACATAGATAAAGGATAATAAACGAGGCCCAGGATATTCGGTCAGATAATGGTGGAGTGCTTCGCCATCGACCATTATCTAGCCGAATACCCTGGGTGGAGTGTGTTATCTGACTTAAATAAAAAACAAGTTTACATTATGGTGCTAGTTAGGTAAGAGAAGTTTGTTTACTTTGAAATTCTTCCCGTTGATGTTAAATAAATACAAATTAAACATTAACCATTTGAACCCTAACGGCCCTTTTTCCGACCAGGAACATGGTATGTCATAATGTAATTATATAGGATGGCTGTTCAGTAAATGTGTGGGGTAGACCAATCAATATTTTCAACGTGCAGACTCTGGGCTGCACGTTGAAACTATTGATTGGTCTACCCCAAATAATGAATATGGACTCTACTAATTGCTGCCATTGAACTGGCATGGAATTTACCACTAGAGTTCTGAGGGTTAAACAAATTATACATCAAAATGAAGGTTGTGATGTATAGAACACGAAAAATATAATATATGCAGTCAACACACGGTGTGGGCAGTGGGCACGAGTGGTTCCTGAAAGTCTGCTACCGTATTCGTACCAGAACTGATAACAAAAAACAAAACAAAACAAAAAAACTCGTGCCCAAATGTGTATCACATTATCCAAGAACAAAGCTGGGAAATCAAAATTCTTCAAAACGCAGCGACAGAGCTGCGTAAGGGTGAATTCCAAGACTCCTCGGCTTTGTTTTCGTTGTCGGTTTGTTTACATTATGGACAAGATCTTTTGGGCCGAAAAAGCATTGATGTTCAATGCTGTTTAAAATCAAATAATGAGAAAGATCGTCTTCATACCACACAGTATTATTATATGGAGGCTGCAAAGTTGCCATATTACTTGCAAGGTATCATGACACCTGTTTGAATTTCTGTGAATTACGCGATTGTTTTTGGATGAAAGTTCGTGGTGTGGAGTGATATGTGCATGTCCGTCGGTCATGAAATTTCATCCTCAGTAAAAATGCAGACAGTGCTGTCTTTTCCACAAACACAGTCCTGTCACTGCACCGTAAAGTGTTTTGAATGCTAGGCTTTGTTCTTGGATATCTAAAGCACATTTGGCCACGAGTTGTTCTCCTGAAATATTATTTTGTTATCAGCTCTGGTACGAATTCGTTAGCAGACTTCCAGGCACCATTGGTGCCTGCTCTCAACACTGAATTTTCCTTACTTCTGTAGCACCTTAAATTCTTGTTTTGATCGAAAAAATATCACATTGGGAAAAATAAAATTAAAAATGTGAACAGTTTTTGATCGGTGAGTTGTCATACGGCACAACTCTTCGAAGACGATTGCACGCTGCCTCAGCAGAAAGCAGTGTTAAAAACTCGCACGGGCCTCGCAGAATGTTTGTATTAGAACTGTGGCGGTTGAGGTACAAGGACCATTTACGAACCAGCCTGGTTGGTCTTGATGTCTTAGTCTCGTGGTGAATGGGCCGCTTTTTGTGCAAAAGGTCGGCGGTTCGAGTCACGGATCCCACACTTCATTCTCGATCTGTTACATTGGTGCCGATGACCAGCCCTCAGCAGTTGGTGGCATTGTGCGTGCTGCGGTGGACCATGTGAGATGTTTCGACCGCTCTGAGGTGGAAAATGGGGTGGGATTCATGGTGGGTTGGCCATGTACCTACCAGCCTGGTTGGTCCGGATCTCTTAGTCTCGTGGTAAATCTGCCACTTTTTTGTGCTAGAGGTCGACAGTTCGCGCCTCTGCTCCCACACTTCTCCCTCGATCTGTTACAGAATAATAACTGTATAGTGTTTAAAAGACTTTCCAGTAATTCTTTTAACCCTTTACCTAACACGAAAAGCAGACGACACTTGCAAACAAAATTCTTGAATAACTAATTTTTTTTTATTCTTTGTCTCAAAAACATAGGTTAAGACCCCTCATTTGAACGAGCTCATCGAGCTCGTTCAAAAGAGGGGTCATAACCTATGCTTTTGAGACAAAAAATGAAAAAATAATGAAAATTATTTGGCGATTTTTGTGAATAAAGCTGGCCGATCTGGCGGTTACGATGGGTGAAGGGTTAAGAATGGTCGATCATTCTTAAAAAGCATGTACACTTATTGTTCGTGGTAGTTATTCTTTCGGATAACACAGTTTAACAGCGAAGTAGAAACAAAGGGAATTGTCCGTAGTGGGTTGTAATACTATGATTTGAGAGGATGTCGAACTTTAGGTGATATATAAGTAAGGGGAGGGGGGGGGGGGGGGGAGGGGGGAGGTGCTCTGTGGTTACGGAATTAGACTTCAAACCGAAAGACCACGATTCGGTCCCCACCAGGGGTAACTGTGTTTTTGGGCAGGGCACTTAAATCCCGATTGTCCAGGTGCGGGCACGCTAGCGCTATGTGCTTAGGCGTACTGCACGTCAATAGTGCATTTGTCTTCAACCAATGCGAGCCCTGCCTTTGCGGGGTTAATACGTTGAGGAATCTGACAGTTGCTCCCCGTTGCTGGGTGTTCAGTCTCCATATGATAATTTTGCCCAATACGCCGACTTCCCCCAGCCGTAAAACCGTCCGACACGCGGTGACCCTGGCTGTCGAAAGTGTCGTTAAAAAATACAAGTAAGGAAAATTAGTTTACTTTGAAATTACGACCACCGATATTCCTTAAATTAAAATTAACTAAACACAAATTATACACCAAAATGAAGGTCGTGGTGTATAGAACACGAGAAATATATGGAATCAACTCACAGACTTGACAGCAGGCACTGTGATTCCTGGAAGTCTGCAATCGAATTCTTATCAGAACTGATGATAAAATAATATTTTAGGGGAAGAACTTGTGGCCAAACGTGCTTCGGATATCCAAGAAAAAAGCTAGGCATTCAATAAAAAATTACGATGCAACGACGGGGCTGCATTTGAAGAAAGGCCAACACTGTCTGCATTTTTTATTGAAGACGGTTTCTCGTGTCGGACAGTCTTACGGGTGGACGAAGAGAATCACTGAACAGCAGCGCGCAACTGCCAGACCCCCCCCCCCCTCCCCTCTCTCCCCAACATACTAACTCCATGCAATCAGGACTGGCATTGCTTGAAGACAAGTGCACCATAGATGTGCAGTACGCCTTGGAACACAGCGCCACCGTGCCATCACGATCGTACTCTTTCAGTTGGAGATTTGATGGTATCGTTCCACCATAAGAAAAAAGCTATCTATGCCACTGTTTCCATTACAGTACTATTTGAGCGATATAAATTAGCGATTCCAATAGTATTTGTACGAAGGATCAAGCCAACCGTTCGCATGATTAGTTCAGTACTATAATAAATAGCTATTTTCTTTACATTTTTGGTCTCCCAAAACTGGCTTACGGCCCTTCATTGGAATGAGCTCAACCCGGTGGTCTTCGGCTCTGCTTTTAAGACTAAAATTTAAAAAAAAAACAGGAAGGCGAATTTACCGTTACGTTATAGTCTGCACTAAAAGGTTAACCCTGCAACTATGTCCGACAATATGGATTGAAACAGTTAATGATCCTATCAATTTTCCCTTAAATATATAATAATAATTTATTTTCTAGATCGTAAAACCACAAATAGTGCTCTAAAACGCTTGACAGAAATAAATACACTTTTCTGAAATAAAGAGTCACATCTGTTTTGGTTACCTCTTACAGAGGTTCAGGAGAATGCTTCAGTGAATAGGAAAGTTTTAAGATTTCTTTTGAAGACATCGAGAGTTTCTGAAATATGTGACTTGCTATGTTCAACTACCCAAATATTCTTGTTTCATGCAACACAAAGCCATATCGTCGCCTGGGTGCTAGAATGTCCTATGTCCCATAGGAGACACAGGACATTCTAGCCCTCAGGCGACGATATATTAAATATGATAACGATGTACACTAAAAAGAGGTTAAATAAATAACTTCAAACGCGGGTCAAGGGAAGAAATAATATTGTAAATTCCCACGTATCGCTCTGTGAGCATCGACAAGCAATCGCAGCTGCCTTGGATTTATCAATCAACTTTAGCATACAGTATATTGTCACACTATAAAGAAAATGGTTGTTTTGTGACTGATTAACGTTCCGATAGAGTTGGACGGTTCTGATTCTTCGGGAAGCAACCTCGGTTTCGGTTCAGTTTTTCTGAGTGTTAAAACATATAGTAAACTACACTTAAGGTTCCACAATAATTTATACGACACCACTCGCCACAAAAAGCCTTCTCTGTAAGTATCTCTATTGGGTTCAGCCTAACTTCCCTTTAATCATTCTTACGGGTCACGGGGGATCAATATCCATGCCCACTGAGTCAGAAAAAAAACTAAATTCGGGTGACAACTAATAAAGGTCATCTAATCTATGATGTGTTCTCAGTGTGTCACGTTTTCTCTCTTATTGACTCGTCCAGTGGACGAGTCAATAAGGGAGAAAATGTGACACGCTGAGAACACGACGAATTCACCCCTTTGTCCGGTTGTCTAAGTGACGAGAGTCCATACGGGCCACTCGTCCAATTCCCTCCCAGTAATATAGTTTGGTCAGTTTATGCACAAACACAGTAAAACCGTTGGGTCGGTTTTTGCTGGGTCTTGCTGAAAACCGAGAAATGTCCCAGCTCTTCGTCCCGAACAATGTTGGAATCTTTGATGATAAATAAAAGCGAGTTTTAGCGTAATAAGGGACACAACTCCCAAAAGAATAAAACCTACAAGGAACACGATAATGTCCCTTAGTCTGCATCGGGATGTTGCAGGCAAGGAAATACAGGTTCTGAACCACTAAATAAATTCCTTTGACCACAGTGTTAACCTTCAACTCTCTGTACAACAGACCAAGTTGTTTTGAAAAAAAATACCTATACATTTACAAAGTACACCATCTCTTGAAAAAATTAAATTGGAAAAAAATATATATTGCCACATCAAATTTCAGATTAAATTTCGAATTTTCACAACTACCGTACGGTCTTGCACTGAATGACCTCCACACTTTTTTCCCCATGCCTCGTGTTTTTGAAAGATTCTCACACATTCCGGCACCAAATTACAAACAAACTTATTAATCCTTTCTAATGTGGAGGAATCCAAATTTAAATTAATGGTTTCAAAGTCAAAATACATTTAACCAATCAACTGATCAGCCCTATTTAATCCTACTCACAACATTGCGTGTCAAACGCTCCAAGTCACGTGTTCACTTATTTAGTGGTTCATAACCTACACGTCATCGCCCAAAAGATATAAAATTGGGAAGTAACTGACTGACTCAAGGTATATTTCCACCTTATATGAATTAGGTTAGACCTAGAAGAGAACGCAGTCGCAAAGACTGAAAGAAAATTATTCTTGCTTCTTCCGTAGTATTGTCAACTTTTGATACTGGCAGTAAACCTGAAGAGAAAAGATTCGTGGTCAAAGGTAGGATTTTAAAATTTTCAAATAACAAAATCAATTTAATACTGAATTCTAGAAAGCCAGTGTTCAAGTTAAAAGAAATAATAACGTCAGTAGTAGGAGAGCGATGAAACGTGCCCCATTGGGGGACCCCACAGGGGACCCCGGAAGTGACGTCATGTCACGTGACCGGGTGACGTCATGTTGTGTTGTCATGGTAACCCGCGTGAGCGGCCATTTTGTGACGTCATCTCCATATTGATACGTGGTGTGAGTGCGCATGCGCACCGCGTGTTGTTAGGGTGACACGCGTTTCCGTCGGCCATTTTGTATACTGGAGACCGCCATCTTGGTTTCTATAGTAGCACGTGGTTGCTATGTGACCCAATTTTTCTGCAATAGGACAGGGTATGTTCAGAGGGTGTGTTCGATTGTAGAAGAGTAAATCAAATTACCACAAACAACCCGACAATCCCTCCAAATCACCAAAATTCACCCGAAATCACCGAAATTGACTTTATCTCCCCAATTTATCGGCTTAGCACGTAGTGATATAGTACCAATGGGGTACAAGGGGTGCATTCGGCTGAAGTGGAGTAATTTTCTGGTTCGGATTTTCCCAGAATCCTCATTTAATTACCCAAATAAACCCGTCAAGTTGTATTATTTCGAATTCTTTAAGAATCCTTTTTTTTTTGGATCCCATGACGTGTTATTTCCCTATTAAGAGTAGCACGTAATACCGAGGGGGTGTGTTCGTTTGAAGTGGAGTAATGTTCCCATTTTTTTTTTTTGGATCCCATGACGTGTTATTTCCCTATTAAGAGTAGCACGTGGTGCTATAGGACAAATTTACCCAGAATCCATTATTTAAATTACAAGTAGGACCCATATGTGTACATGAAGGCCGTGAAGCTAAGTTCCACCATATACTCATGTGAGGATCTACCCATATGTGTTGTGTGAGGTCTAATTTACTATCCCTCTTAGCCTTATTTCAGTATTTGATGATACCTTTTGGGTTTGTTAAAAAAAAAAATAACAACACAATTTTTTTTACATTTTAATTTCTTTTATTCAACAACAAAAATACATCTTTTTATGGTATGTAGATTGTCAGATATTCATAAACAGTCTTTCTGCAGATTGGACATCTTCTGAGTGGTTTACAGCAGTCTTTGCACAGACACAAATGGTTACATAGTCGCGGAGCGACATTGGCTTCAGCAAATAAACACACACTACATTTTGTCCTCCGTGAATCTTCTTCTTGAAATGATGTGTCCATTTCTTCTTTGATGACCATTTCTTCTTCATTTTCATTGTCCATGAATTCAGGTGGTAAATTATGAATGTAATAACAGTCTGGAGAATATTTTCTGTGTTCTTCTATAACATCATCTTCTGTTTCCCAGAAACGAACAATAATACCACAATGAAAACATTGAGTTCTGTCTCCTGTCCCCAAATAAAAGAATCCAGCTTTCGTCAGTTCATTCGGGGTTTTCACACTTTCACTTTGTAACATGAATTGAAATGTCTTGAGACGATTTTCGTCCAATGCATACTTGATGTGTTTTGGTGGTCTTTGTTCTGGTGTCTTTCTTATTTTCTCTTCTCCACGTAATAGCTGCTCCAGTACTGATGGTGGAACATCACGGAAATACGTTTCGAATGAAACGCTCATTCTCTCTACAAAATCTCTTGTATTTCTTATTTCTTGGTTTCGTGATTGATAATCATTCAACGCCATCTGTATCAACGACGGAATAGTGAACATTCTTCAATCTTTTTTATCTTCATTCTTCTTTGGTTTTCTTTCTCTCTTTGGTTTAGGTTCTCCTATTTCAAGGCTTCTCTTCTTTGCAATATCCACTGCTTTGGTCACTTGTTCCCAATCTCTCGTGGTAAACTGGAACCCAACGTCGTTCTTGAACAGTTGAATCTGTAAATCGTTTTTAAGTTTGAAGACGGTCACATTTGTAGACATCCTTCTTCTTTGGCTGTCGAAACAAAAAATGAGCTGAACACCGAGTGCACTCTTTTTTATAGTTTTTCTTCAATATAGCGACATCTAGTGGCTGGTTTCCTCTATGACGTCATTAACCAACACATCATTATCCATTAGATCAGTGGTAAACATGTTGGATATGGTTTCCATCGGTACACCGCGACAGCGATGTTTCAAGTAAAATAGGCAGTATTGTCCACACACTGGTAATGGTCCTTGAAGGCGTTTTGTATTATACTTCCAATATATAGAATTCTTTTTCAGGAAATTCTCGAATGGTCTGTGTTGTGGTGGTAATCCATAGGAATCAAAGTATTCTGCGTTGTGGTGACTCACAAAGAGAGCCACCCAATGTTCTCCTTTTCTGTGGTCTGGATCCGTGTTGGCTATAAAAGCCACTGGTCTGTGATCTGGTAATCTTCTTGGTAATTTGTTTCTCGAAAATACACCCAAACATATTCTCTTCAAACAACTATCTGATCGAAGTGCATTCTCTAATTGCAACGTGTTCATGTTGAGTAATCGAAGATTACTTGTCTATTCTTATCCACTTCTATGATGTTCTGAAATTCTGCATACACCAGTACGTTGATTGTGGTTGGTAATGGGTTTTCGAAATGGACTTCAAGTCTCAAAGTTCCTCTCTTCACCAGTTCGAAGTGTTGTCCATGTGATAGGTCTGGAGTCAGGTCGAATACGAATAAGGTGTATCCATTTATGTACTCTTCTCGACTGATGTGGTTCCCTTCATTCTCATACATTTGTCCAGTTCCTTGGAACAGTGTCGCATAACATCGGGCCACTTCTTGTTGTTCGAATCGAGGTTGTAATGGTTTGGCTGGAATCTGTTGGCCATCCACGTACAAAGCCAAGTAATTGATTTTGTAGTTCTTGAAATTATACGGATTCTTTGAAAAGTTTCCATTGAAAGCATCGTTATCTACACATCCCACCACGATGCGTTTAGGTAGTTGGCCTAAAAATAAATTTTCTTGTGTAATACTCAGATTTTCTTTTGGCACTGAAAACACCTTGGTTTCCACGCGATCGATAGGATATTTTGCAGTTGCTTTTGTCAGTGCTTTCTCGTGAGCCATTCTCACGAATGATTGGAGTCTCTCTTTGCGTACAAACATGGATATATCAAGAATTTTGATCTTTTATGTATCGGTATCGGCCATCAATGCGAAAGCATCTTTGGCTCTATTCATTTTAACATGAACATTAACTCCATTCAGCAAGTAACGAGTTTGGAAAAACATGTCCAAATGTAATCTTCCAGTCATGTCCACGATTTTACTTTTCTCTATAAATTTCTTTCGAAGAAGAAATCATTTGTTATCATCTGTCAAATCTTCCATGTGTCCGGCCGTATCCTTGTACCATAATGCATTAGTCAGTTGTGACTTCTTGGCAGCTGGTCCATAACTCAACAAAGTTTCTATGAAACCTCTGTAGTGATAAGTGTTGTTGGAAGGAGATACCAGTTTTTCATTCAAGCTGATATCGACTTGATTAAATAAGGAATGCATCCATAAATTGACTGAGCCCACTTTGGCATCGGGTGCAATTGATGCCCCATTGGAATCTACAACCGTTGCTTTAACATACAAGTATGTCTGTGCCAAATTCAAATAATCATCTCCTAATCCTGCAATGTGGAATTCTATTGGCCCACTGTTTCCTATGGTCGCCAAAGGCCTGTGTTCTACCCATTGCCGGTGTTCCACACTAGTCTGTGTTGGTGGTATGGAAAACAAGTCGAGTTCGCTGTTGACACACTCACAAGATTTTTCATTAATGAGAGACATCATGCACCGAGATGGTCTTGGGTCTGAACAGTTCTCCTTCGTTTTGTCAATTTGCGAGTTTTGCGTGGTGCGGGCCTTTTTATACTTTTCCTGCCGGGTGGTTTTGAACCACCAACCACTTCATTCCAAGTTCCCGCACCAGCCTCTTTGACTCCTTTGATCGCTGCCTTTTTAATATTTTTCCCTTCAATGACATCTTCGGCGAAGGCCGCTCCTTTTCTCAATAACTGTTTCCACACGGTCCTGGCTGTAGTTTTCAATAAAGGTAACACCACATTCTTCAGTCCTCCCAATATACTTCCCAAACCATATCCTCTCTGTATTTGAGTTCCAGAAAAAGCTGGTAGACCGTTCCCAGCTTGTTTCGTGTAATATTCTTCGTATAATTTGGTCTTACAACAGTAAGTCATGTTTATGTAAAATGAAGAGATCTACGATTTCTGAAATGAAGTGTCACTGTCACTTTCCCGAACTCGAATGGTACTATGGCACCTGTGTCGTCCCTTATATACACCTGGACGGTACTGAAATTTTTTCGTTCTACTGGTACATAATATACATTCTCAAAAGTTTTAGAGATGATATTCCCATATTTTCCACGCACGGGTACGATACGAAGAAGTGGTATTCTTGTATCTCCTACGACTTGGTCATGAACCAAGTCACAGTATACATAGAGTGAATAAAATCCTTGGTTGACATCAGCAACTCTGGAAGAATTGTAAGTTCCTGATTTAAAAACACACTCATTAAATCCCAAAATATTTTGAAGAGTAGGGCTCAATGTGACCACGACTCCATCACGTACCGTGATACGAACTTTACCAGTCACTTCATCCAATTCAAAATCTACCTTATCGTGACGAGGCAAGAGTACTTCTTTAACACCATTGATAGCCCGTATCACATCAGTGGGATCCGAATATTGACCTTCCTTGAGAGTAAGTCGGTAATTCTTTTTCGAAGACCAGAACACTGTAAGGAAAGCTTCTTCTCCACGAATATTGAACCAAGTATTTGGATACTGGATCTCTACTAAACCTACTTCCCATTCACCCGTCAGATTCACTGGTTGTGATAACTGAGTGGTGTACGTAGTCAGCGTGTTTTCAGGAAACACGTTCATAGAACTATTACTTGGTAGAGTCAAATAAAACATTACTTTTTCTTAATGGTTGGATTAGGTAACAAATATCCTATGCTACTACTCAAGAGAGCAGTCCACAATTTACTGTCTGTGTTCTCGAGAGTGAGATTAACAACACTGGTAATGATGATGATGTACAAAATGATTATTTGTGAAAAATAAGTGATCTCGCTCCTTGGAATTCTTTTTCCAAACAGAGGCCAAGAACCGTTCGATCCTTCTTCCATTTTGAAGAAACCTCAGAGGTTCACTTCCTTTTATAGGCGAGTTGACTCTGCTTGATCCAGGAATTGAACGAAGCAGGGTATCCTAACCACTTTACGAACAATTCCCTTTTCTTACCAGTACCACGTTTCTTGAGTACGTGTTCGATTTTGTAAATAGTTTTATGTGAAACTCGCTGAAGCTCTTCAGTGTAGAACGACCCTTTCAATACTTCCCCATTATCATCTTGTAAGACATATGTGACTGGATGACCTTTTTTGATGTCTACCACTGTGAATAACTCTTCGGTCCAATTGGGCAAATAACCTTTCTCAAAAGTTTTCTTAACTTTACTGATTCTCACTCTGTCTCCTACTTTGTACTTTCGTGTCTTGTGTTCTATGGGTTTGCCATACAACCTTTGCCAAACTTCTTCTTGATTTTCAAAGTTCACGGTAATTGGGGCCATACCTATACTACGATGATGAGAATGATTATATGATTTCACCAACTTTTGAAGTGGAAAAATTAGTGTATTGTTCTTGGTAAAATATTTCCACATTTTGGTTTTCAAAGTTCTATTGAATCTTTCTACTATGGAACATTTTGTTTCCACATTTTGTGTTGTGAAAAAGTCGACTTTGTGATCTTTGAGAAAATTCTGAAATTTTCTCTTTAGAAATTCTTTGCCTTGATCAGTTTGTAATTTTTTTTGGTTTACGACCTTGTTTGAAAATTTTACTAAAAGCTTTCACGATGGAATCACCAAGCTTGTTTTGTAATGGCATCACCCAAGCATATTTACTAAACACATCTATACATGTCAACAAAAATTTTATGTTTTTGTTGAATTTACTTATGTTTGAAACATCTACCAAGTCAGCTTGCCATTGTGCATCTATACCACTAACTATTACTTTTTTTCCAGGAAATGTACGACGAACAGGTTTGTGAAGAGTGTATGTGTCTTGAGTCTCTAACCATTTTACAACTTGTTTAGTTTTTTTCTTGGACGCTCTACGAAGAGCGTCTACACCACCACAACTACCAGGCACTTCAGAATCATAGTACAATGCTTCCATGACTGCCTTGTTCAAGTGTCAACTCTATTTATACCCTTTTTTCGGTCCACTTTGGCGTTTCTGTTTTCTTTGGTTGTTTTGGTTCCGACTTTATCGGTGCCTGTTTCATAAAATCCCAACGTTCTTTATGACCAATTAATTCTTGGGGTATGTTACTATCTCTCAAAGCTTCGGCCAACATTTCCCATCCCTTTGGTTGGAAAGATTTTCGTCTTCTAAGTAAATCGTTTAGAAGATCTGTTACATTCGACCCTATCACTGTTTGATCTTTGTAGACTAATTCACCCTTCTCATTCCAAGATACATTTGGGTCACTTCTAATACGATTCAACAACAACTTTCCCTTTCTCTTCATTGTCATAGGTACAGAATCGAGAATGTCTTCGCCTTTATTATCTTTCTCGAATTCGACTTTAATTGGTCGAGGAGCCATTACCTTTTGTTGAAATGTCAAGTATCTTTGTAAAATTTGATTATATTGAGTCATCTTTTCATCAGCCGAAAGAAAAGGGGCATCGAGAATATCTCTCATTTCTCTATCCTGTGATGAAACAGCCAGTTCATTTGGTTGTCTTGGAGTCTCTTGTAGACGTTCCAATAACCTTGGTTCTACTAAAGCCATCTTCTTTGCATATTCCATCATTATCCAAAAATACCTTTAACAGCACCCAATAGTACAGGAGGTAGCAATGCCCCCAAGAATCCCCCTTTCTGCAAGATTTGTCTCCTCTTTTTGTCAGAGGTACCTTTGTTTGCCACTGCCCACACTAGTTGTTTCTGACGAACGAGGTTGGTTCTCTGAGCTTTGGTCAGAGGTACTGCTCCCTTCAGTATATTCGAGGCACAGTCACACAAACAAGTTATCAATTCTTTGTCTGCATGTTTTAGTATGGATTTGACGAGTGCGGGTTTCGATTTAATAAGAACCTTGAGAAGAGCGATGTTGCACTTGAGACGGTCAGACATGCTTCTGACTCGAGTCAGACTTGTTGCTCCCCTTTTATACTTTTCGGAGGTACCCATATTGGGTTTCCCCAGGAAAATTTTGACTTCTTAATCTCATGTGTCCAGGAGTATCTTGTTTGAGATCTGTTAAAAGGTAACCATATGGTGTCGAAGTGGCATCTTCAAAAACTTCTCTCAGAAACTTGGAATGACCAGGATACATCTGTGCTGCCAAGTGTGAGATCTGAGAACGATCCCTAGGATTTTTAAACAAGATCATGTAATGACTATTGAGAGCTACAGTCCTATGGACTTTATTTTTATCAAATAAATTTTGAACAATGTACATCACACTAATCTTACGGTGATGACTACCTTTAGTAAATAATCTAGACACTCGAACATCTGCATCGAGCATCAGATCATCCAATATGACTAAACTATCAGATTTTAATTCTTGAGGGAGACCCTCTACGAATTCTACTTGGGGTAAAGTATTGTATAATGGTTGCCATTCACTATAACACCAAATGATGTGACTTGGGACAGGTGATATAATATTGTGAATGTTTTGAATAACCCGATTTACAAAGGATGATTTACCACTACCCGTGGGACCACACAATAAACAAGTGAATGGATGCTTCCAACGAGGATCCATGTTTGTTGTTTTACGTGAGAACTACTCACCCTTTTATACGTTTTTGGGAAGGGGACAGCAAGTTAAAAAATGTGTATGCGTGTACTGTATGCAGGGGAACTAAATTTCATTTTTGTTGAAAGAAAAAGGTTCGTCCTTGCCCAAAAGTGACCTATCAGGCGACTTAAAGACATCCACGACACCTTTTTCTGTGGTTGCCAAAACAAAATTCAGAATAAAATGTTTCGTCCTTGCCCAAGGGAAACTCATCAGGTGGCTTAAGGGCAACCACGACATTTTTTTTTTTTTTTATTGGTTTTTTTTTTTATTTTTATACTTTTTTTTTTTTTTATTTTTTTTTTTCTTTATTTTATAAAAAACCCCATCTATTTACATCTTCATACTGAGTGGTTTCTTGAAAGTCATAAATTCAATCACCAAATCCATAATACAACATCTCTGTTCATTTGTGAGAGGTTTCTCGAACATATCTTCATACTCTTTCTGTACTGGTGGTGGATTCATTTCAGAAGTATTATGGTGCCATAGTAGATGGACGTCATTCTTGTTAACTCTTTCAAGTGCTTCACTAAAACATGTAGTAATCTTCTCTTCTTCAGACATCATGAGGCATACATTATGCTGAATCTGACTTGGATGATCGACTGTACATCCATAACATTTTTCTTTTACTACTGCGTCAATATTCTCTTCCACATAATGAGCATATGCCAAACAAAGTTCATGTTGCAAGCGAACTTGCCTAAGCTCACTATCAATTTCATCAACGATCAATGGTAGTGGTTTGGTTCTTCTTACTGTGATCTTCTTCTTCTTCAAAGGTGGTTCCCTTGGCTTTTTGAAGTCATGAGAAGGTTTAGTATCTTCAGTTAAAGCTCTGTGTTGGGTGTTGATGGCTGCATCTATTTCATCTATTTGGGATTTCAGTGCATTCCATTCTTCTAAAGATAGTGCAAGCCCAGTCTTCGTTGGATAAGGTTTCTGGTCTTTACCCTCAAAGTATATTCGAACATGTATCTTCAGTTCACCCTGGTACTGGGTGACATTAGTGTAAGTCTGCTTGCTACCAAGTCGGAACATCTTCTCTGGTCAATGGTTCGATCGTGAATGATGCCAAGTCCATTCTTCGTCTAATCTTATATATCTTTGACGGACGTGATTGAAAACACCACCACAGTTCAGCAAATTTTGATTGATATTTTCATTCTTGATTGGAGTTTGTGTTTGTTTCCTATAGGATTATAGGTTAAAGTTAGAAAAATTAGAAAATTAGTATAGAAAGTAATGGGAAAGAAACACAACAGGAATACATTAATCTGATTGGTTGATTAACTTTGATCTGATTGGTCAATTTGGCGATCACACTGCAATCTTGATCCTTAAACTGTAGGATATGGCCCTCTGCATTTTTATACTGACTTGGGACAGGTCAAGCTACAAACCTCTGTCCTATGTTGATAAGTCAAATAGCTTGAGTGCATTCCCACCCCCTACAGTTCGTACTTTTTTTCTGCATTTTGTACTGAACTTGGGACAAGTCAAGTTTGTCTGATATTTGTCAAGAAGATAAACATCAAATAACTTGAGAGCATTACCACCCCACAACAGGAATTTTTTTTTTTTTTTTTTTTTTTTTTTTTTAAATTTTTAATTTTTTTTTTTTTTTTATAAAAAAGGTAGAAGGAAATTTATTCAACAGAGAATATGATGATGATGATGAATTGACAACACGAATTACTCCATTGGTAGGGATAACCTAAAACATTTTTTTTAAACTAAATATAATTGGATATCATCCGGTTCCAATAGGGGTAACCTAAAGGATACCAAGAATCAACATTTAAAAAAAAAAAATAAATGGAATGAAACTAAACATAAATGTTTTGAGTATTTTGAGTAATAATTGGATATCATCTGGTTCCAATAGGGATAACCTAAAGGATACCAGGAATCGACTTTTTAAAAAAAAATAAATGGAATGAAACTAAACATAAATGTTTTGAGTATTTTGAAAATAAATATAATTAGATAGCATCCGGTTCCAATAGGGGTAACCTAAAGGATACCAGGAATCAACTTTTAAAAAAAAAATAAATGGAATGAAACTAAACATAAATGTTTTGAGTATTTTGAAAATAAATATAATTAGATATCATCCGGTTCCAATAGGGGTAACCTAAAGGATACCAGGAATCAACTTTTGAAACAAAAAAAAAAAAATTTTTTTTTTTGGGGTTATACTAAGCCTACACGAGGAGTGTACAACATGAATTGTAATTGTTGAAGAATAAATTTCCTTCCATAAACTATTTACAAATATACACAAGTAATTATTTTCACCCACCCCCATGAGAAAAGAAAAGAAAATTTTCATCTTGGATAACCATCTCTGTAAATATAATAATAATATTGATTGGGATAATTTGAATATAAGAATTATGCTTACCTCTGGATTTCTGTAAAGATTGTGGAAGAATATTCACTGGTTGTAGAAAAAATTATATTGTCAATGGTAAAGTCGATACACCGTCATCTTGAACTAGTCGTTTTGGATAAAAATAAGATAAGCCGTCTTTCGTCTGTATGTAAGTAAACATGTCATTTCCATTAAGTCTAAAGCCTTTATTTTTTCCTGTTCCTGTTTGTTTGTTTTTGATCACTTTTAAATATGTTTCTTTTGTTAAATCATTTTGTCTTTTATTTATTCCTTTACAACTCAGTTTGTTTGATGGGCCGAAACAATAGTAAGTTTTGCTGCACAATCCAATAACCCCCTCTCCCTCCCATTCAATTTTAAAAAGACCCGGGGTTCTTTTATCAAAAGCTTTCCTGTCCCTGCAGTATTGAGATGGTATCCAGTTATCTCCCCTTAATTTAGTGTTTACATAATCTTCCATATGGGCATCACAGGCTTCTGAGGGTAACCATTTATGGACTTGGCGATAGAAGGATTCTTTTTTCTCTGGTCTGATTACTTCTTCAAGGGAAGATCCAGAAAGGGCTATGTATAAGCTGTCTGTGTCCGATTCACAAAGTTCAAAATCCTTACGATCAACAAAAAAATCCAAAAAACCATAGTAGAACTGGAGCATACGTAACTTGGCATATTGATACCATAGTAGAACTGGAGCATACGTAACTTGGCATATTGATACACGAAAAAACCAAGCAAGTCAAGTTTGATTCTGCTTTTATTCATTTCAATTTCATAAAGTTTTTCAGTGAGGGTGTTCAATTTCCGAAAGGCCAGATTATTGATGAGGTTGGACACATTATCTTCATCACAATACACTACATTCCTATGTTTTGCCTTATTAGTGACTGTCTTCCCATAGCTCGAATTACCTAATAGCTTCATCGTGTCAGCTACGATGGCTTTACTTGGGTCAGAGTCCCCTTCCCGTCGGGCCTGTGATACTTGATCACCAAATGTTTGGAAGCACGCCTTGGGCTGGTACTGGATGACTTGATACACCCGACTGACTACCAGTCCGTGCTCCAAATACCATTTCAATAATGGTGTAGCCAGCAAGATTTTTTCGCCAAAGTAACTACCAATGAGACTACGGCGAGGTTGGCGCATAATGTTGTTGGCTTCAGAGTAAGCCTTCATGTGTGGCCCGATATCTTCCCGAGAAATATTTGTATTTTTGAAGATTGGTGTCATTTCTTCAAAATAGGGCTTCAGTTGGTCGGGTACAGAAATGTCGCACTCCACTAGGCCAAAGATATTGCCTGTGCGGATCTTCTCAAGAAGTTCTCTGGATGTCATTGAACCATCCACCGAAGTCCCAAACTTTTCCCGGAGAAAGGTCTTTAAGTCTGCATCGGTCTTCTTCTGCTGATGCCACTCACATTCCCATATTTCTATAACATCATACCCAAGGCTCTTTAGGTACTGGGTGGTTCCCTTGGTGTTTTCCCTAAGCTCAGACATGGACTTACCCCGAACTGCATTGTGAGTGGCCAATGTACCGTCCTTCATATTCAGATAACACTCATGACCGTGCCAGAAACATCCGTGAAACTGATAAACAGTTTTGGTGTCTTTACACCAACCATCTACGGGCACTTGACGTCTACCAATCTTTTTTTCAGTATCATTGTATTCGCGTCGGATGTGGACACCGTCCCTGGTAGACATATATTCCAACCACTGATGGACCATCCTACCGTACTTATGGGAATATTCTGGTTTAAAGCCCGTCTCTTCCCTGCGTCTAATGTAGCAGCCTGTTGGCATTTCCTGCATTAATGACCATAAGTACAAGGCGTTGGCATCATAACCTACAACACCCCCACATCCCTTTGCTTCTGCGCCATACTTAAATTCTATTATGTTGGTAATATTCTTCTCGTGATAACGATTGAATATAATAGAAGGCCCCCTACAATATTGTTCTTGATGAGATGATGTAGATCCTTGTTCTTCTCGTTGATGTTCTCGAAGGATATACCTTCGTCGACGGTACTGAATAAATATTTTAGCGTCAGTCCTGGAACGCTAATACCATCCTTAAACATATCGATCCCCCTTTCCAAGTAAAATTGTGATTGTTTCTCAATAGCCTCTAGGAATGGCTGGACATCTCTATTATTATACCAAATCAGGAAGTCCCTAAATGTCCTCATCCCATTGTCCCTCCAAACTTGCTGGCAGTAAGCATATTCTTCTTCGGTAATGTTTTCCTTTTTTTAAAGAGCTATAAAAAGAAACATGGGGAGGTAATTCAGTAGTGTCCAATTTATCAATACAGTCAATCCATTCACAGGGAAAAAATCCTTTAGTAATGGAACATCCAAAAGCCTTGAGAAATTTATCATAACTAAATCTAGGGGCTAAGTAATTGCAAATATCTAAAAATTTCAAATGATCTGTTTTCAAAACCATGAAGTTGTTACTTTTTTTCACAACAAAAGACAGTGGGTCGTACTTTTTCAGATACTCCATCAGTTCTCGTTTAATCACGTTCACATCTTATTTCCCAGAATTAAAACCTAAGACGGGCATTTCCTTCATGTAACGATCAAATTCGGCAGCTAATTTTTCAAATGGGTGGGGTTTAGAATCATCTGTACCTTCCTGTGTCAAAGCATCTTGAATCATTTGCCTGAGGGATAATATGGTGGCCATGTGAACCGATTGCATGAGAGAGTAACTTTTCTGAGAAATTTCCATTAAATAATTCATCATATTTTCAACCAATGTAGGTGTGTCACCATCAGTAATAAAACATTTGGGATTAACAAAACCGGGGACATTACTACATACACTAACACAGAGGGGTTTGTGTTGAGCTTCCCAGACAAGAGTATCAGTTGAAGTGGGGACAGAAGTTTTATCAAAATAACATTCAAAATCAAATGTAGCTCTATAGGGATATGATCGTAAGTGTTCTGGAATAACAATACCTTCTTCATGTAACTTTTCAAAAATGGTTTTTGGGGTGTGATACATACCACCAACATACTTATAAGACACATCATCAGTACAAGTTTTTTCGTGTTCATTGAGTCTAAACCCTGTTTTCCACAATTTACCACATTTACGACAAGCAAAGGATTTACAATATTGATTAATGTCAGTGATGTAACTGAAATGGTTCTCATACAAATTGACATACATGGTATTCTCAAAATTCCTATTAGACCTATGTACAATTTTAGCCAAAACTTCCTCATCTTCCAATAAGAGTTCAAATACTTCAATATTCACTTCAAATACTTTTTCTATTTTGGGCAGTTCATCTAATTTCACTCCAGGAAAGTTATCGTTTGGTTCATTTGTGTATTTACTATACAGGGTCTGAGTAGTAGTATTCAACGAATGGTAAGTAGAACCGCTCCACAGGGCTAAACACCGGAATAAACAGAGATTGTCATTGTAAATAAAATGGTGGTGCTGATCACTGACAAGGGCAACAATCGAATGATTTTCCATAATATACTTGGGAAGATTTTCAGGGACCCCACCAACTGGATGATTTTTAATTTTGTTTACATGAAAAGTTACATTGGTTAATTGATGGACAATCCATTTAGAGTTGGGTCTTTGCTGCCTAGCCCATTCCAAAATATCTTCCTGTTCAAGGTCTTCAAGAAAATTCCCAAAATCTACAGCATTTTCAATAAGAGGTGGCCTATCAAGAACCCGGGCATTATTTTGTGATGGGTGATAAAATTTTAGTTCTTCTGTTTCATTATTTCGTAAAATGAAGCCGTAGCTTAAATTAATTTTGAATTTATTTTTTTGAGATTGAAAGATTGTTTTATTTAGTTCATAATTCATGGTGGATAAATCAGTTGTATCTAGCCTGTAATTAAAAATGTCCTGTATTTTCCTATTAGTTATGTGATGGGTCCGAATAGTATTCCAATTCCTACAATAAATTTCTGAAATTTCATCACTTGTTTCTGCCAAAAGTTCTTGATCAAGTTCAATGGGGTCAATGTCCAAAACAGTACGGGTTTTTTTTCAGGGTTGTTGCCAGTCGTTCAGAATTCCGTTTCTTGGGGAGAGTAACAGGGAGATGAGCAGTGTTTTTATGACTATTAAAATGTAAAAGTTGTTTAAATTCCTGTCCACATTCCAAACATGTATATACATCTAAGCAAGTTTTTTTTATGGTTGTCTAATTTATCTTTCCTAGTAAATGTTTTATAGCAGTTGTTACAGTCAAATGTCTTACCTTGTCCGTGAGCTGTCCGTTGATGTCTATTCCTGTTCCGTCGATCCGTGAATATTTTCCCACAATCCTCACATGAAAATCCAGAAGTCTCCATAATCCTTAGAATAATGAATGCACAAAAATAGCACAAAACAATTGAATAATTTGAGTACACAGAGATGATCCTTTTCCGTCAAGAGATGAAAATGGAATGAAGCCGACTCCACAAAGTCGCTGTATTTATTTAGACGTGACGTACGTGTTTGAAAACGTCATGACGTCACAGCGTTTTTTTAACGATATTTTCATTGTTGATTGGAGTTTGTGTTTGTTTCCTATAGGATTTTTGGTTAAAGTTAGAAAAATTAGAAAATTAGTATAGAAAGTAATGGGAAAGAAACACAATAGGAATACATCAATCTGATTGGTCGATAATTCTGATATTTCATTGGCCAGTTTGGAGATCGAAAAAGGAATCTTGATCCTCACATTAAAAAATAAAGTTATTAAAAACTTATTAAAATAGTGATGGAGGTCATTTAAGGATGTTACTAAAAATAGAAACTATATAAAAAAATAAAGGATTCTGGGTAAATTAGTCATATAGCACTACTCTTATACAATTTATTGGGAAAAAACATAACTCTAGTCTAAAGGAACGTACCCACAGGGCTCCCCCTCCGTACTATAGCACTACGTGCTATACCGATAAAATGGGGCAAATACAAAACCAGACAATTACTCTTCTACAAAGGAACGCACCCCATGTACCCCTTGGTACTATAGCACTACATGTTACTATTATAAACCAAAAGTTTCGCGATCCAAAATAGGATTCTGAAAGAATTCGAAATAGTACAACTTGTCGAGTTTATTTGGGTAATTAAACGAGCGAGAATTCTGGGAGAAATTACTCTTCTACAAAGGAACGCACCCCTTGTACCCCATTGGTACTACATCACTACACCGATAAATTGGGGAGATAAAGTCAATTTCGGTGATTTTGGGTGGATTTTGGTGATTTGGAGGGATTGTCGGGTATTTTTGGGTAATTCGTAATACTCCGATTCAATCGAACACACCCTCCGAACATACCCCGTCTTATTGCAGAAAAATTGGGTCACATAGCAACCACGTGCTACTATAGAAACCAAGATGGCGGCCTCCAGTATACAAAATGGCCGACGGAAACACGTGTCACCCTAACAACACGCGGTGCGCATGCGCACTCACACCACGTATCACTATGGAGATGACGTCACAAGATGGCCGCTCTCGTGGGTTACCATGACAACACAACATGACGTCACCAGGTCACGTGACATAACGTCACTTCCGGGGTCCCCTGCGGGGTCCCCCCAATGGGGCACGTTTCATCGCTCTCCTACTACTAACGTCATTTATTCAGAAAGATTGACGCGGTCAACACGTGGTGCATCTCCTGTTTTTGTTACTAATTTTAGTTTCAACTATCCCAGAATTCAATATCGAACGAAAAAGGGCCGCTCCCGATGGGCAAACCGGAAGATACAATTTTCAGTTTGTTAAATATTCTGTTTCATTGGAAATTGCGTGTATCTCTACATATGCATGTGTGTTACCTATTGAGCTCACTTCGTGAGCCGCGCTTGGAGCGGCTCTGACTGCTTTCTTTATTATGACTAATTTCGTTGTAAATGTTCCGTGCTCACCAGAGTTCAACAATAACTGGTAATGACAATTTGACAAGCCGGATCATCAAACCCTCGCAGTTGATATTATGAAACACCTCGACCAAAAATCGCCTCGTTGTGTGCACGATTTACTGGAATAATATGAAGCCATATGATCGTTTGGTGTTAGTGATTGACTAAACTACGAAGGTTTGGAGCTTCGTTGTTCCCCGCGAATGTCATATTTTGGATCGAATCGAACCCAAATCGGGTCAGACATAAGATTCGGATCGAATAGAATCTCGCGGCTCTTCAAATTGCTTTTCTTACAACCGTAAACTTTGCCGGTCTTCACACAAATATTGTATTAAAAAGTGGAATATTCCACAACGGAATCAAAGTAGTTTCGGAAGCGGAACCTCGTTGAAACTCGGTCTCCTTTGCAGGAGATCTGATGGTATAAGAAAAGTTCAAGGGAGACACTTGGTAGGATTTTGAGAACATCTCGGCGATTTAAAAATTTACGAATCGGCTCAATTCAAATCAAATCGAATCCCCTGGCCGATTTCAAGCTGAATCGAATTTCAAAGCGTCTCATGACCCTAGGCTTAATATAAGTTGTCAGATGTAATCAGTAATTATATAGTTTCACGGTGTTCTATATATATGGTACGACCGTCGTGGACTAGTCACTCTCGACTGATGGACAGTAGTCACACGGACGCAATAATATTAGATTCCAAACACAACATTATAGGAAAAATCAGATGAAAAATTATCATGCTCAAGCCGACTGGGATGACCGTACAGTACAGGCATCGTGGGTACGCGTGAGTAGTAATGTCTACGCATGGGTTTACCAGGTAATAACTAGAGATGGTCTGTCGCTCGGTATACCACCACCTTGACATACCGCCTAGTGTGGGTGACTGAAAAGGGGCATTCAATTTTTGAAATTAAAAAAATCCAATATGGCCGCCTGTCGGCCATCTTGAAACCGAGCGAAAAAATAATTATGTCACGCACTTCCCCTCACCATGTTGATAATTTTTGCGCAATTCGTGAAAATGCGGCTAAGA
Source organism: Pictodentalium vernedei (assembly GCA_031216915.1). NCBI lineage: Eukaryota > Metazoa > Mollusca > Scaphopoda > Dentaliida > Dentaliidae > Pictodentalium > Pictodentalium vernedei. The sequence continues at coordinate 751,955,746 of CM062296.1, forward strand.
CTGTGGAAGTAGTTCGCTCCACAAATTTAAATAAAAAAAAATCCAATATGGCCGCCAGTCGGCCATCTTGAATCCGAGCGGGAAAGAATTATTTCGCGCACTTTCCCTCATCATGTTGACAATTTTTTGTGAAGTTTCATGAAAATGTGGCTAAAACTGTGGAAGTAGTTCGCTCCACAAGTTTACATAAAAAATCCAATATGGCTGCCAGTTGGCCATCTTGAAGCCGAGCGGGAAAAAATTATGTCACGCACTTTCCCTCATCATGTTGATAATTTTTAGTGCAGTTTCATGACCATGCGGCTAAAAGTGTGGAAGTAGTTCGCTCCACAACTTTACATGTTCAACTGACCGACGACGACAACGACAGACCGACCGACCGACCGACAGACCGACCGACAGGTTGACCGACAGGTTGATCGACAGGTTGACTCCTATATGCCCACTTAATGCAACATTGAGAGCAAATACGAAAATCAAAGAGTACCAGTTGATTCACCTGCAGGTATAGTGTTTTTATAGTTCATCGATCAAACGTGTCTCAAAAGACTTCCTGGACTATTCAGTCACCCACACTGTTTATGGACACCCCTTGCCTAATTTACCCTTCCCTTTAGATAGCCCAGACGTATGCAGAACTTCAAGGTATTCGCTGCATAACTTCAACCTTTCTTCGTTTTCTTCATCATCTTCTGTTATAACACCTTATTGGAAGAAAATTATAATGACAAAGTAGAGGATTAAAATTATGAAATCGTTGTCCAAAAGGATGAACACAAAGAAGAATGTTTTCTTTAACCAAATGATTTTTCGGGAAGAAATCAAGTTGGTCCTGCACACAACATCCAAGGTGTTCCTTATTCAAAAACATAGCTTATGAGTCCTCAGTGGAACGAGCTCAGCAAGCTCGTTCCAATGACGTGGCATATGCTATGTTTTTGAGTCAAAAATGAAAATTTAATGGGTTTTTTTGTGAATAGCGCTCGTCGGTTTTGGCCGTTACGTTGGGTAACGGGTTACAGGCAGCAGGAGAGACAAATCTTTCAGGAGAATCTTCGGTCACACCCTAAGAGTACGCGAGTCTGTGTACCCACTTCCTGCTTATTCCGAATATGATTACAATGACGGGAGCCAAAAATAGAAATACAAATTTCAGGTGACTACATTTGAGTCGTATGGTATCCCCACCCCACCACCTCACCTCTGGTGATGGTATTATGGTGTAAAAAATATTGGAAAAGATAATGTTGGCCTACTCTCTTTCTCTCTCTCCTGTTTCTTAACTATTTCTGGAAACATTTGGGAGGGCACCTGTCTCCTGTGCCCCATCACGGTTTCTTCAACTCTGTTCGGGAGTTATGAGTATGACACTCTCTACTTGCGAGAGATTGAAACAAGGGCAACTTTTACACACAGTTGATTTTTAGCCGTTTCGCGATTCGACGCGATATTTCTTTATTGTTAGTGATATCTCGAGCCCCCTCCCCCCGCCCCTTCCCGAAAACATTTGTACCCTTAGAGGTCAAGCGATCCCGTCATGCTCAAAACATCCCACCTGGCGGAATTGTTTCGACAGGCCCAGCAATCTGGGGGTGTCCTCTTTTGAATCATTCCATTTTCGATTCCATGTTCGTGACGTCACTGATATCGTACATGGTTTGAGAGAATATAAGATATATCACGACAAACACGACACCACGACGACGACGACGACGACGACGACGACGGCGAGTTGCAGCATGAAGACAGCATATTATTGCAAGACTATTTTAAGTGAAAGTAGTCGTCAGATATATTTTAATGGGACAGTTATAAGGGTCGATAAATAAGGAAATATTTTGTAACCACTGAGGACGAGAGCCCTTGCTTGTCCGTAGCACGGTTGTGGGTCAGCTATCGACATATTCAAGGGCAGTATCTTTCAATAACCTCCCCTTATTGCCGTTAAACTGAGACCAATTCCAATACATATTTATTCACCATGCTTCTCTCCAGCTGGCAGATAATTACAGCTGCTGGACAGTTCTACCTGGATTTTTTCAACTCAAATGTAAAAAAGACCCAAGATATGTTTGTATGTTTGTTTGATTATTGGGATTGAAAGACACTTTTAACAGCGAGAGTCATATCGAGTCTGTCAGTTTTGCGAGTGGAGGAAGACGGAGTACCACTGAGAAACGGCGAGTAACTACCCAACGTGCCAACACTATAAGATGAGTTATCATCGGCTGACAACATGTGTACCATCCTCGTACTTAACGCCAGAGCCACTGTGCCTGCACAAAGGCAATCGGAATGAAATGTTTTGCACAAGGACACAACGTGGATGATGCGAGTCACAGTCGAACCGTTGACCTTTCGATCTCACGTACAATGCTCTAACCGATGAGCCATAGCAGTAGTATAGCTCGCACGTTTTGACTCGCTTTTATCAGACCACATGCCGGCCTCGGGGTGACGCCATAAGTCACATTACCAGTTACACCTTGCCCCCTGCCACTATAACCCTCGTAATCGGCGTTGCTGTGACGTTTTTACTAAGGGCACACATGATGTCAGTGCGCATGCGCAGCGTATGTTGTTAGGGTGACACTATTTCCGTCGAACATTTTGTTCACTGGTGGTCGCCATCTTGGCTTCTATGATGGTACGTAGTTACTACATAACTGGAAGTTCTAAAATCGGACGAGTTATGTTCCGAAGCTGTGTTCAATTAATTGGGGATATATCTAATTACCAGAAACATTTTTTTTTTTAAATCACTCAAATGAACTTTATTTGGCCCGGGTTGTCACGGAAGCCTACCAGTAGGCGTGGCACATAGTTCTGCCTGCCTGTAGGAGTAGCACGTGGTGCTATATAATCTTAAATGGTATGGGGGCGCCGTTCGATTAAGCAGGAATATGTCTTATTACAATAAATGACCTGACAACTACCAAAAAGTACCGAAGTGGATTTTATTTGCCTTGAATCCTTCCAGAATCCCCGGTTACTGCTTATCCCTATCCTCCTAATACCGGTTTATTTTCTCGGATTCTGCCTGTATCCTCGATTTCCATCTATTTCAAGCCTATTCTGGCTATTCTCGCCCGAGCATTCGATCTACTCCTACATTTATGTGCCCTCGACCAATCAGCTCACTCCATTTATCTTAGCCCCCTCCCCCCTCCAGTTTCACACCATTGTTTGAAACAAGAACCCGTATGGTTTCTTATAATTAATCCAAGAGACAATTGAGCAGTGAATGAAGCAGTTTATGCTCTCACAATTCAAATCTTATAGAGCAAATGAGCTATCGGGGAATTGCCCGGAAGAGTGACTCCTCGTACGATTTTGGAGAATAGTTATCTAAGGACATTTTTCTGAGTTATCGTTCTTAGCCTCTACTCAGCCTAGCTTTATAGAACATTCCACAGGTCCTAAGACTATGCCATAATTTCCAGCTACTATATGCAGTTTCCAGATCATGTTCTTCATAGTTTCGACGAATGACTCCAAGAGTCAATCTTATCGAGCAAACAGGCTTTCGAGCAACTGCTCGAAAGATTGACTCCTCGTACCCCCGAGAGCTGTCTGTTTTCGTTGATTAAAGGTAACAAATGAAAACTTGGCTTTATTTTCTACAGATGTCATAGGTCTTTTCTCAATAATTACATGCTTCTTAATTGAACCTTCCTCGCCCCGTCTAATAATTTCAGAGATGATAACTTTATCGAAAGTCAGTTTTCATGACGAGACCAGTCAGAAAAGCGAAATGGTAGATCAGTTTCGACCATCAAAGGAACGAAGATACACAACTCGATTCAAACTGCACGCAGCCACATTTCAGTGTGTTTTTAACCTAAAGTTTTGTTTCAAACTCGGATCTACCATCTTAATAATATTACAATTGATACTTACTATAGCATTAATTTTAACACAAATGATCAAGCACATTATATACCAATATTTATTTGTTTGACTTTGGGTCGAGTTTACGTGCGCCATTTTCTTATCAGGATTGTGCACAAGGGGGGGGGGGGGGGGGGGTCCACCAAAAATTTGCAAGACGTGACGTGGGGGTGGGTGGGTCTCTTGAGTGCGCCAAAAATGTGCTTTTCCAACTTGTGCAATTTTTTGAATTTTTAAAAAATATATCAATATATCAGCTAATATATACCATCATTTGTGTTTCAAACCTTAAAGATGATGTTGTACATCACACTCTTAACATAAATACAACATCAGGAGGCTTTATATGTGAGAATATTGGGCTTAAACTGGGAAAATGTCACCATTTAGTAGGGGGTGGGTGTCTTGTTCGAAATGCAGAAAATGTGCAGACAATATTTTGGGAACAATTCAAATGAAAATTTGTTCCCGTATATGTACACCTGCTCTGGCCATGCCTGATAATGAACAGCAGCCCACAGAGGTTTAAATTGGTGGTACCAGTTTAACCCTTTACCTAACATGAAAAGCAGACGACACTTGTCAAAAAATGATTGAATAACTATTTTTTTTCATTTTTTGTCTCAAAAACATAGGTTATGACCCCTCATTGGAACGAGCTCGACGAGCTCGTTCCAATGAGGGGTCATAACCTATGTTTTTGAGACAAAAAATGAAAAAATAATAAAAATTAATTGGCGATTTTTTAGAATAGTGCTTTCCGGTTTTGGCTGTTACGTTGTTAAAGGGTTAAGAACATTATGAAAACCACCTAAAGACAGCTGTGCCTACTAAGTTTATGAGCTTATTTTGGATTTTAATGGGAGAGTGGGGGGGGGGGGGGGGGGTGGTGTCTGAGAATGGTAGTAGAAAATTTTCACGTTGTGGGTGGGTGGGTGTAAAAAGGAGCCGAATAAAAAATAGGACGTCACGTCTTGCAAATTTTTAGTGCCCCCCCCCCCCCCTGTTGTGCATGTTAATATTCTACGTGTGATTTGTTGTCGAAACATATATAGGACGCATATCCAACCCTCACGTGACCCAATATGGGGAATAATGATCTTTTCTATTGTATTTTTCAGAACTGTGTTTTTGAACATAAAATGACTAAAATAAATCATTAGCTTTGTAAAAGGCGTGGCAATTTACCTATCGGTAAATTACCTCGTCTTTCAAACTGCTAATGGCTTATTTCAGTCAATTAAAGTCATGGAAAGAAAATACAATTCATCAAAATACAATTGTAAAAGTTTTTTTGTGCTTGACCCCTTGTCGATACATGCTTATCGCTGATACGATAATAATTATTTACACATCGCACACGGTATCAAAATTTACTATTATAATTATTGTCTTTTTTCAAATTTTCAATGTGGATAAACAGGTTGTTTCTTCAAACAGTAGATAATACATTTTCTGTCAAACGGATTTGGAGTCGAGTGGAGGAGGGGATGGCCATTATCCGTAGAGCCTTATTAACTGACCTAAGTTACATGTACTACTCGAAGTTTGCTAAGCACCAAGTACCTGTTTTACGTTTTAGTTGAAATATTGTGATGAAAAGTGTATATATTTTTTATTTAATTATATCTTGAATGATTTAAGTACAGAAAGTAAGATTTTATTTGTGTTTGACATTATTTTTATTTTTTAGCTTTTGAATACGATAACCATAGAAAATGGATATTATTGGTAAAAGAGGAAATTTTTCAATTTGCCAAAAAGTTGACAGAGCGAACTGGTATGGGTTCAAGTATCGAGTATGAGACCCATTACTGTTGATTACAGCTTGACAACGCCTGCTCATGCTCCCAAACAGGTTCCTGGTGGTCCTTTGTTGGATGTTGTTCCATTCTTGGACCAGCATGGCACCAAGCTCCTGGACACTTCTTAGCTGGACTGGACGGGCTAAAATTGCAAGCTGCAACTCATTCCAGACATGTTCGATTGGATTGAGGTCAGGGGATCTTGCTGCCCAGTCCATACGCTCAATCCCCTCCCTCTGTCGATACTCCCCGAAGGCATGGACAACATGAGGACAGGCATTATCGTCCATCAGAATGAATCTATCACGCACTGTACCTGCATACAATCTGACGTGGACATCCAGGATCTCATCAATATACCGTTGTGGAGTCAATGTACCACGTTCAAGGACACAGAGCTCTCTCTGTACGTCCATCCCTGCTGATACCGCCCAGACCATGATTAACCCTCTACCATAGCGGTCATGCTCAGCAATGTTGGCTGCATGAAATCGCTCTCCTGGACTTCTCCATACCCTAGAAGGCCTATCTGTATGGTCTAGGCAGTACCTTGACTCATCTGTAAAAAGGACAGGTCGCCAATCTTCTCTGGTCCATCCAACGTGGTCCGGTCCATGGCCCCCTCATATCGTGCCTGGCGGTGGTTCTGGGACAGTGGAATGCTAATACATGGTCTTCTCAATCGGAGACCTCATTCGTGCAACCTTGCCCGGGTAGTCTGCGTCGAAACATTTACCCCGGATGCATCTGATAGTAGTAGGTAATAATTGCTGGTGCAAGCGTACATGTACGTGTACGGTACATGTACGTGTACGTGTGCACGTACATTCGTGTACACCTCCATAGGATTTAGTGTTAAAATCGTGTACAGGTACACGTATATGTACGTTTTTAGAAACGACAAAACGTTTTTTTGCTCACAATTTAACACTGAATTGTATCCTAGACGCCTGTAGTTTTACATACGCGTTCATGTACCGTTTTGATTGAAATAGGCAAATGAGTCCCCCATAGGATTCAGTGTTAAATTGCGAGCAAAAACGTTTTGTCGTTTCTAAAATCATCGTCTTACCGATTCTAAATAATCCGCGTCCGTACACGATTTTAACACTGAAACCCTATGGAGGCGTACACGGAGATCCACTTGTGGATTTTAGGTCGGAAATCGACTCGTGTAAAGAGGTTTTGTTAGAATTCGCAAACCCACTGTCACGTTTTTGATTGATATATATAGGAGAGAAAAAAAATATAAATAAATAGTTATTTAAAAAAATAAATATATCAAATCGAATAGATAATAAAAAAAATACGTAAATCATGAGCAATTCTCAGGATATTAGAGTAAGGTTTCTTTTAAAAATGCTGATGAGAGCCTACGCATTCTGCGTGAACGAACAACTAGGTCGTCTCTTGTTAGAACGATGCGTCGGATGTCGGGATCATCTAGACTTCGATCACGAGAATCATTCGTGTCTGTGGATGGAAAGGGAAGATATGGTCAACAGGTATTTCGAACCGGCGTTCGAACGCGTTCAAATCAATGAAGTGATCGCGTTTTGGAAGAGATTACTCTTCTGTAAGGATCAAAGCAAGCCCACAGTTTCGGAAGAACAGAAATTGGCGCGTAAAAGTCTGACTTTAAAAGATAAGGGATGCGTCAAGAAATTATTGTTCAATGAAGCATACGTCTAAGTTTCTCATTGATATAAAATAAAGGAGAATAGAAAATAAAATAAATACACACATAAATTTTTTATCTAATATTAGAAAGAAAAAAACAAAAATGAGAACCAGAAATAAATTGTATCCGACGTTAGTGGACGACGAGGATGAGAAGCCGATTGACGTTTTGCCGACGGCACCGTCGCTAGAAGAAAGAGAAAGAGGAGAGAGGTATCACATCGATCAAATCAGTAGAATCCAAGAGTATCTAACTCAAGAGAGAGATTCTCGTCATTCTCTCAAGAAGAAGTATTCGCGTTTCGTGAAATTCGTCAACGCGATCGACACGACATTCATCACGATTTCCATGGGTTTACACGCGGCCGGCATCGGATTGTTGTCGACCGCGGTCGGCATTCCGATCGTGTTGACCGTAGAAGGAGTGGCTCTCGCCGCCGGATTGTTTAGCACGCTCGGAAACTTTTTGAGTAGGAAATTATATCTGAAGGCGAGGAAACATGACAAGATTCGCTTCTTGGCCGACTCCAAGATCGACACGATATCCGAAATGATCTCTATGGCGTTGAAAGACGGTAGGATATCGGAGGGTGAATACTTCGCGATATTGAGCGAGAAAACGAAATACGATGCCATGAAAGAAGCCCTGAGGATCAAGACTCATCAGATCATCAAGGAAGAGAAGAAAGATTCTCTCGTGGAAAAGGGGGAGGAAAGAGGCCAGGGAGGAATTCAGTAAGATGATAGAACTCAAGAGCAGCGATTGAAAAAAAATATATATTTATAATAAGAACAGAATTGATTAATTATTAAATTTATATATAAAATAAAAAACGAAATTAATTTAAATAACTCTTTAAAAAAATGTATTGAGTAAAGTGTAAGAGAGTTACCGAGACAAGTAATTCTCGAGAAGTGCGAACTAAAAACGACAGACAGATGCTTCGCGGAATTTGCGACGTGTGTGGTTCTGTCAAGACACGATTCGTCAAAAAAAAGAACGCGAGCAAAGGTAAAGGCATCGTGAATAAAATGATCAATAATCTACCTTTCGAAATGCATCTGCCCGGTCACAGTTTCACGGGACCCGGAACGAAATTGAACAGAGACTCAACGCCGATCTGACTCCCAAATCTTGGAGCAAACCTGTGAATAGGGTGGACGCGACCGCGTATGATCACGATCTGTGCTACGCCGGACATCCCGACACCAAGACTCGCAATGACGTCTGCGATAAAAACATGTTGGGGAAATTGAGAGGCATATCGAATCCGACCAGGAGAGAGAAGATAGAACGTTCGCTGGTCGGCAATCTGATCGGTGCGAAACGTCGATTCAGATGGGGCGTTAAAAAAAAGCGTATCTGAAAAGAAGAAGAAACGATTATTGACGAGTGAATTGGCAGAGGAGTTACACAGACCCATAGTGCGTAAATTTCGAAAGAGAAGGGTGTTCGTGAAGGGTCTGGAAGATATTTGGTCTGCTGACTTGGTCGACATGAGATCGTTTTCGAGGTGGAACGAGGGCTTCAAATATCTATTGACGGTCATCGACGTGTTTTCAAATGGATCAGAGCTTTGAAGAATAAATCGGGACCTTGCATCGCCGAGACTCTGAAGAGCGTGTTCGACTCGTCTTCTCGAAAACCGAGTAAATTGTGGGTGGATAAGGGAAAGAAATTCTACAACAAGCACGTTCATCGATTGGTAGACCTCTACTCGATCGAAAACGAAGAGAAAGCCAGCGTGGTGGAACGTTGGAATCGAACGATGAAGGAAAAGATGCACAGATACTTCACGGCGAATTCGACTAAGAAATACATATACGCTCTGAACGGTCTGGTCAAAGATTACAACAACACCCGACACAGATCAATCAAGATGACTCCTGCGGAAGCTAGCGATCCTTGAAATGAAAAACAGGTCTACGCGAATCTATATCCTGTGAGATCAAAGATCAGGAAGAAGTCTAGAACGCCGAAATTTGCGATCGGTGATCGAGTGAGAATCTACGCTTATAAGAAGCACTTCGAAAAGGGTTATACTCCTCGATGGACCTCAGAAATCTTCGTGATAAGCAAAATATTTCACACCGATCCAGTGACTTACGAAATCGAAGCTTTGGATGGAGAAGAGATCATCGGAAAGTTTTACGAACAACAATTACAGAAGACAAAGTTTTGATAAAGAAAACAAATTTTTTTTTATTTACTCTCTTTAACATTTTCTTGTTTACACACATATATATAAGAGAGAAAAAAATAATAATAAAAAATAATTAAAAACTATTTTTTAGATAAAGAAAGCAAGTTAATTAATAAACAAAAAACTAAAAATCCTTTAAAATGACAAATACACTAGATATAGCACAAAGCATTGTGAAAGATGAAAGTATTCAAGAATATGAGGTTCACGAATATGAACCGGTAACCGGAACGAGTTTGAACAATGCGGGAGAGATAAGAATCAACGTTGAAACTCAACATCTATTCGTACATCCTAGCGAGAGTTACATAGTGGTGCAGGGACGTCTCACCAAGGAAGATGAGAGCGACTTCGGCGACGACGACACGGTTACTCTAGCCAATGATGGCATCATGCATCTATTCAGTAATATAAAATATATGCTATCCGGACAAGAGATAGAATCTGTGTTTCATCCAGGCCACCACGATGTTCAGACTTTTAACGTATCCTGATGATTTTTCAAAATCCAGAGGACTTAATCAGTTGTGGGTGACAGACACCGTCGGCCTTTCTAGCGCCGGCGCCGCTTTGATATTCGACTACGTCGTCAAGACGTCCAGACCTAAAGGAACGTTTTCATTCAGGATACCTTTGAAACACATCTTCGGATTTGCGGACGATTACAACAAGATCATGTACGGATTCAAACACAATCTGACGTTGATTCGAAAAGGAGACAACGACGCAATAGTGAGACTCACTGCGACCAATGCGGGTAAGATAACTCTACACAAGATATCGTGGTTCGTTCTGCACGTGGAGCCTTCGATCGTGGAGAAAACGCGTCTCTACAAGATCATAGAATCCAAGAGTAAATTACCCGTGGGATTTAGAATGAGACAGTGTGACACGGCTAGCATTCCTCCCTCCACGAATCACTTCGATTGGAGATTGACAGTGAAATCTGCTTCCAAGAGACCGCGTTTCATCGTGGTTGCATTTCAGACCGATAGGGACGGGTCTCAGGAAAAGAATGCGTCGCTGTTCGATCACTGCCATTTGAGAAACATGCAAGTGTTTCTGAACGCCACGAGATATCCAGCAATCGATTACAATGCATCGTTCGACAAGAACGATTTCTGCAGACTTTATGGCAACGCCGCTGATTTTAGAAAGAAGTATCACGGTCTAGACGAATTGATGAGCAACCCTAACATATCTCCCGGCGAATACAATTCGATGTATCCCATGTTCGTATTCGAGGTCAGTAAACAGAGTGAACGACTCAAGAGTAGCGTCTTAGACATTCAGATCAAGATGCAATTCGATAGGAGCGTGCCGAGAAAAACTGAAGCCTTCACCCTGGTCCTGTCGGACAGAGAATTACAATTCGAATCGGATGGAAATAAGATGTCGATCATTCGATCAGAGACAAGTGTGGAAAAAAAAATAAAAAAACAAAAAAAATAATGTGTGATTATTAAAAAACAAAAAAAATAAATAAAGTAATGTGATCTAGAGAGATTGAACATCTTTCTAAATCTCATTACTTTTTTTTGTGTTTTTAATAATCACACATTATTTTTTTAATTCATTATTTTCCACGCGTTCACTGTTTGTTCAAAGGAACTAGTTCGATCAGTAGACTCACCACGGAAGTGGCGGCTTCGCGATTATTGGTTTTCGTAACGAAATTAATCCTGTCTCCGGCGTTCACTTTGAGAGGCGTGCCAAACGTGCTAACATTCGTGTGTTGATTCTCAGTCTTTTTGACACTGTATCTCTTACCGCTCTCTACACCATTCACCATGAGATTAACGACCACTCTGTTATTCAAATCTGAGGAAGCCAGACTCATTCGAAGGATTTCACCTCCCAGCGGCATGGGATATCCCACCTGACCATGTTTCGACCCGCTACCTCCATTTCCGAAAGACCATTCAGCTTTTCCCTCATCTAAGGTGCCGGCCTCTTCGGCCCACACAGTGATCAATTGTCAAGCATATTTGACTTTCTCCACCACCGAAATCAGGGTGCAGGCATCCGTCATGTTCACGGGATCCGGTAGATTCGTGAGCGCGTGTCCACCCATGTCTAGTTTACCTTCCATGATGTCACCCTTTCTCCAGACCGAGTTGTCGTCCACGTACTTTCTGCTGACTGTGCTGGAATCGAATTCGGGATCGTGATCGAGACCGAATAAATTGTGACCGTCCATGTTGATGCCACCCTTCATGGTTCCACCAGATTGTTTGTTCAGGTAGAGATCGTCCACTTGCGATTCTAGGTATTCTTGTGATCGTATCACGGCAGAATCTACATAGCCCTTGTTGACCGCGGTTGAGTTTGCATCAGTGTTGTCGATCGTTGACAGATTCAATATCTTGTTGAATCCCGCATTCAGATCCGATTTCATTTCTCGTCTGTCAGACTTTCTCTGTTCCAGATCTACGTAGTGTTTGGTCGCCACGTCCTTGGGATTCGTGGGAGTGGCCACGTTCGTTATCTTGTTAGAATTGGCGTTCAATTCCGAGTGCATCATTTTCTGAACGTATCTATTTTTCAGGTGTTCGCTGAATCTCACGTGAGAGTCATCCGCGTATTTCTTGGTCACAGCATCGGTGGGATCTATGAGATTCACGATGTTCACCAAACGTTTGGATTTCAGATCGAGATCGTCGGTCATGGTTTTATCCACGTAATTATCTAGCAGGATTCATTCGAAATCGGCGTTCCCCCTATCGACGTATTTTTTAGTTGCAGCATCTGCGAGATCTATCGGCTCGGGAAGATTGTAGAGCTTCTTATCGTTCATGTTCAAAGGTTCTTCTTGAGGTTCGTATCTCCAAACGTAACGTTCGTCCAAGTTGGCAACGTCGTAACCATCGTTGACTTCGAACGTCTTCCTCTTCTTTCTTAGGTTGACTTTTTCGTCGTCACTTCTACCAAATTTATCGACTGGCATGTTGTTGTGGAGATTTTTTTTTGTTTTTTAGAAAAAATATATTCAAAACGTAGTTTATTAAAAATGAACTATGTTATTTTATTTTTCGTTTTTATTCGATTAAAATTTTTTTAAAATAATTTTTTATCTTTATATATACTATAAAAAAAAAACTCTCTCTCTAATGTAAATCATTGAGAATGTCTTGAAATTGATCTCCTTCAGACCATCTCTTGAGAACGTAGAGACATAGGTGACCGCAAAACACTTGATCTGGTGATTGCACTTGTTCCGTGTTGTAACGAACCATCGATTTGTTGAAATAGTTCTTTATTTCTTTTGGCAGCGAGATTCCGTAGCTGTCGAAATAATAATTTTTCTTCTTCCCGTTCTTGATCCACACCACCCAGTGAGTGCCTTCACCTGATGAATCGTCTAGATTTAAAATTCCGCATTCCGATTGTCGAGGTCTTCTCTTTGGCAAGACATCTCTGGAAAACACGCCTAGAAAATCTTTGATTTTCAAATCTTTTGCCGCATTCAACAGATCGATGTTGGATAGGTGTTCGTTAGGTAAGACGACAACTTCTACGGATATCTTTATTTTCTTATTCATAATGTGTATATATATATTTTTTTTATTTATTTTATTATAATTTACTAAAAAATGCCGTTATTTTTTTTTTCTTTTTTTTTAAACTAACATTCTTGATGTCACTATCGATTTCTATACTTTTGATTCCATCTAATTCCTCTTGATTTTCTAGAATCTTGATGTCTCTATCGATTTCTATACTTTTGATTCCATCTAATTCCTCTTGATTTTCTGGACTCTCGATGTCTCTATTGGTTTCTGTGATTTTGAATCCATCTAATTCCTCTTGATTTTCTGGAATCCTATCATCCACAATCGTATCTGGAATCCAATCATCCACATTCATATCGTCTCTAATAAGATCCACAGTCCAATGTCCGAGTGCCAAAGTGCTTATTTTATCATCTAACACGAATCTCTTATCGTCGTCGGCTGTCAGTGAAATCTTGTTGACTATTTCGGTATACAAGTCGTGATTTTCACTTCGAATCGATTTCATAGTCTTATACACCGGACCACTTCCTAACAGACACTTTTTATACTCTTGGAAAGAGATGTTTTTCTTCACCACGCACGCTTTAACTCCTTTGCACTTCTTGATCTCTTCATCATCTTCTAGATGATAAGCATACAGTTTAGGTCTCAAGCCCACGAATTCAATGATTTGTTTACCACCACTCTCGTCCTTAAATTTACCGAACACCTTCTTGTTGTCGTTTGACTGAATGTTGGACGGGTGATCGACGGAATAATTGCTCGTGTTGAACCACTCGGTCACGTCCTGAGATATATCTCGGTAGATGTCTTTCGCCTCTATCTCGTAAACTAAACTGTCCGTGTCGGTGAACAGTAGTTTGGCTTTATCACCAAATTTTCGTTTGACGTAATCGTAGTGATACTCGTACATCAATCGATTGCTGATATCTAAGATGATCGGTCTGAGATAATATGGTTTGCCGAACTTCAGGTGCATCTTTTGCATGTGAACGGCCACTAGGTTTTCGTTGAATATGGTTCAGTGTTTGTAATTGGGTTTCGCCACTAATTTTTTAGCACTTTTCTCAGACGTGACGAGTCGAACGTCGGTTCTCTTCCTGATGTTTTCCATCGATTTACCATACACGCGGTTGTTCATGAGTTTGAAGAAATCTTTTTCGAAATCGTTCTCAGCTCGAATTCTGAGATTCGTGTTGAGATTGATGTATTTTTTCATCCAAGGCTCTTCGTCGAATCGAATGATGCGATGTATGTTGACTAATTTCATCCCGTAAACAACATACTGTTTCAAATTCTCGCTGTAGACAACGTAGTTACGTTTGTTAAATAAATTGGGAATGAGTTTTTCCTCATCTCCTTTGTTCGGTTCCTTTCGCTCGGGAGCCAGCGGATAATCATTGTGTGGATCGTGTAATTCTTCCGGATAGTTCAAATTGACTTCTAAAATGCAAGGATAGTCTCTCCATTTTTGCATCTCTTCCGGTTCCTTCACCCATTCGAAATTCCCAATTGGTAAAGGATGACTCATAGCCCAACCATACAGATTATTGGCGTCCCAATACTGTATGTATTTAGTCGACCGTTTCGAATCGAAACCTTCTTTCATGTAGGGATTGTTAGCTTCAGAATATCTGTGAGAGATCATCGAGACACCACCTCTCGCAGCCCTTTCGAACATGAGTAACATGTTCACATCGGATAAAAATTCCAATTGGACTTCAGTGGTCTTCAACAGAGCGTCCCACACTAGACCGGGTGCGGTGAAATACCAAGCGGGATCCAGATCGTAATTTCGACAACAGACGTCTCGAAAATTTTCGAACACGTCTGCCAAGAGCAGAACCTCGGTCTTCAGATAGAGATCATGATAATCTCTCATGGTTTTCATATCGAATGATTTCCACACATTTTTAGCGTGTTCGTAATTCTTGACGGAAATGTCGGATTCGTATAATTTCGAATAAAAATCTTCTTTCTAAGGTAGTGCGGTGTCTTCGAATCTCTTTAGATCGTTCATGTAATCGTAAGGATAGACTCCTTTCCTCAACATGATGTCTACTCGTTCTCCAAAATGTTCACTCGTGATTTTAAATTTATCCTTGCTCATGTTATCAACTAATTTTTCCAGAGCGGTCGGCATGAATTTAAAACTGTCGATGAAACGTATGCATCTATGAATGAATTTCGTTTTTTCTTTCAACGTCTCTCCGTCGATTACTCTTTTCTTCTCCATGAGCTTCCATTTCGTGAAGGAAATGTATCTTTCTTCGCTGTTCGCGATGCAATTTAATTCTTCGAGTGAGGTGCCGAGATTTTTCACGAACAGATGACTGTCGTAACCCGAGAGATTGTGAAATATCACCAGATAGAAAACAGCATCTCGATATTTTAAATTACACTTGCTGTGAGCCGGACCGCGATACAGACCCATGTAATGATCGTGGTCTCTGACCTTCTTATTTTCCTTCGAATTCTCGTTGAACGATTGTCTGAATATGTGACATTCGGTGGCTCTGTTATTTTCGTTCTGCTGCTCTCGCGTGATGATCATTTTTGCCGGAATTTTAAATTTGTCGTATAACATTTGAATTTTCGATTCTAACTCTTCCACGAACCTTTGAGCCACATCGTCATCTTCATACTGTTTCGTGTAGGTGAAGGGACCCATATCGTGTTGCAAGTCGAAAGCGCATTTCACGTAAATGCAATAGCCCAAAAGTATGTGTTTTTGATATCTTTCGACATAACTTTGAAGAGCGTTGGGTTGACAGGAACTCATTTTCGCGGTGAAACATTCGAAATCGGCGTACATGACGAATGGTACTTTTAACCTTCTATTGTGATTTTCAAACTTCACGATGGTGTTAGGTTTGGGCATTTCGACGGCGACACCTTGATTTTTGTTGCAATATTCCTGATGTTTCGCCAACAAGTCTTCACTGTGAAACGCATTCATGCAATTGAAACATAAAGATATCTTTTTGTTATGTTTATTATTTTGTTTCGACAGTAATCCGCTCGGATTTGGAACCCAACAATAATGATGATTGTCACCGTTCGAAATCAATAATAAAATAATCGTCTTTTCTCTTCCGAGATACGAAGTCAGTCTGAGAGGATAGATCTTTTGTTTTTGATCGTCGTATACCAAGACGTTCACCGCTACGGTGGGATTTTGAACCTCGAAACGTTCGATGTGTTTTAACTGCGTTGGAAAAGTCACTCTGGTCCAATCAAGATTTTTAGAAGTCTCCTCGTAACAAGAAACTCTATCGGAATTCATTTTGACAGGGTATAAAGCGGAGGTGACTGCCCATTTAAAACACTGATCATCTTTATTTCTCACATTGACCACGGATTGTTTTTTAGCTAAGAAATATGGTAATTTCACGTAGGAAGACCCTTTCAACAAATCGTTTTCAGTTATGTGAATTTCGAGTTTCAACACCACATCGAATGTCCAATTACTACCTTCATGTTGATAATTCGCGAGAGACGTCAACATCTTGTCTTTCATCTTTTCGAAAATGTCCGATAAATCTGAACCTTGAAATACGCGTTCAACGTTAGATCTGAAATATGCATTTTTCACGATGCTCTCGCCGGACTTCACGTTGATTTTATTCATCACGCAATGGAGTATCATCTTAATTTTTAGTCCCACGTTCATGTATTCGCGAAACAAATCCAATACTTTTTTCTTCACCCGTTCCATGAACAATTTCGGATCGATTTTCTTCAACGAGGGAACCACATCGAAAGTTTTAAAAATGCCTTTGATCGCACTCTCCCATTCTACGGGTTTCGATTGGAATAGTTCCGCAATGAGTCGTGTTACATATTCTTCTCCTTTCTCTTCGTCGATTGCTCGTTGAATTTCGCTCGATATATCTCGTTTGTCTTGAATCTGAAGTGCATCACTCGTTTTTTCGTTTTTAGTTTTTCTTTTCTTTTCTTTGGAAACTTGATGTTCTTCAACGGCTTTTCGTTTAGTCGTCTTCTTATTTTTCACAATCGAAATGTTTTACTTTTCTTCAACGAGGGAATCACGTCGAAAGTTTTAAAAATGCCTTTGATCGCACTCTCCCGTTCCACAGACTTTGATTGAAATAGTTCCGCGGTGAGTCGCACTAGATATTCTTCTCCTTTCCCTTCATCTATTGCTCGTCGAAGTTCACTCGATATATCTTGTTTGCCTAGAATCTGAAGTGCATCACTCGTTTTCGTTTTAGTTTTTCTTTTCTTTTCTTTGGAAACTTGAAGTTCTTCTTCAATGGCTTTTCGTTTAGTCGTCTTCTTATTTTTCACAATCGAAACATTTTTGGTTTTTTTTCGACGTAGGCATTTCGATTCCTTTTACTATCTTTTTCTTCTTCTTCTCATTTTTCACAACCGATGCATTTTTTGACGTTGTTGCTATCGGCATTTCGTTTGCCTTTCCATCGCTTCGCAAATGTTTCTGTATGACTTCAATCTTTTTTGATTTAGTTCTATGATTTCTGAAATGTGAAATTTTTAATAGTTTACAAATCTCGTTTAACTGAGGTACGGTTTTCTCATTTAAATTTTTCAATTTTGTTTCATCTGTTTGCTCCATTTTGTAAGAATATATTTTTTTCCGAATTTTGTATTTAAATAATTTGTTTAAAAAGTTTTGTTTTTACTCTTTATATATAAAAAAGAAGGAAAAAAAAAAAAAAAAAAAAAGAAGATTTTTTTAATTCAATTTTTTTTCTTTAATGTGTTTTTTATTTAAAACAATTTACGATCGCTTTTATTTCTTGTTTGCAGAACGAACACATTTTCTCGTCTCTAGAATAACTTTCCTTACAATAACACAAATGTGCGCACGGTAGAAACAAAAGGTTTGCAACATTTTCGCAAAGCAGACAAGTGTTCGTGTTGCTCGACTCGTTTTCGACACACGGCGATAACTCGTCCGCTTGTGTCATGAATTTAATCAGATGTTCTAAAGTCAAAAATTGAGATAAGGTCTTGTTTGCGTTATTTAACGCATTGTACAATTGTTCCTTAGTGTACCCTAATTGTAACATATCCATCAATAATTTTTGGTTTTTATTTCTATCCCACTCTTCATCTTTGGTTTTAATCAATCCCAACATTAGGATCTTGTTCAAATAATCACATTCGCCTTTTTTAATATTATTTATATGTTCTAGTAAAGGTCTGTCATGAGGTTCCCAATTCATCAAATGTATATTACAACAAAAACATTTAACTTTGTCGCTTTTACCCACATAAATGAAACCCGCAGCGGCTAAATCTTCGGGTTTTTGAGCAAGATGCGAAGGCCAATTTTTAAACGTTTGAAGTCTTGCACGTTCTAAACTATAATTCGGATGTTTGGACTTGATCATTGTTTTTACCTCAAAATTGAGTTTGTAAGAATATTTTTTTCGAATTTTGTATTAATGATAATTTGTTAAAAAGTTTTAAAATTGTTTATAATATGTTTTAATTCCTTCAAAAAGAATTAATCAATTATATGTTCTTAACGTGAAAAAAAAAATGAATTAATACGAAAAAAAAAAAAAAAAGGCTGTTAAAATTTAACTTTTATTTATATATAAAGAGAAACTTTTTTCAACAAATTATTATTTAAATACAAAAATTTAAAATATACATTATTTGCAAGAATTCATAAAAACCAAATAATCGATCATGACAACAGCACCTAAAAGATGTAAATTGAAAGAATGTTTTTTTAATACGCTATCAGATACTTGTATCTGTAGAGTAGAACACAATCCCATCGAATTGAACGATGTTAAGATGGTGTACTTAGAGCACTACGACAACAAATATGAAATGTGTTTGAAATTGGATGAAGCCATGCTCGATTTGTTTTACGAGTATCAAGACGATCTGCTGAATAATATCATTAACAAATACAGAGGACCCTACATGATTTGATGATGATCTATGAAAAAAAAATATATCCATTGATCTCACGCGAACTCGTGGACAAATCAGGTGGTGAGAGCACATTCACCGATGTAGAAAAACTCAAAAGAGTAAAGATAAACATTCAAGACATTTTGATAAGAGGAAGAATAACGCAGGTCGACATGCTAATAACGGACTTGGAAATATATGAACAATAGAGAGATTGATTTTAGCAAAGAAGAAGGAAAAAAAGTAATGAGATCTAAAGATGATCACATTACTTTTACAAAAAAAAATTTTACATTAAAGAAAATTAAATTTAAAAAACTTTTTTTTTATATATATTTTAAGAGCCAAAAAAAAAACCAAAACTTTTTTTTAAACAAATTATTAAAATACAAAATTTAAAATATACATTATTTTGCAAGAATTCATAAAACAAAAAAAACCCCAAATCATCGATCATGACAGCAACACCTAAAAGATGCGAATTGAAATTGAAACGAGTCGAAACGAATAAGAAATTAGGTTTTAAAATCTATAGATTACAACGACACGATCCCATCGAATTGAACAAGATCGAGATGAAGGATTTAGAGCATAAATACGACAAATATAAGATGACTTTGAAATTGGATGAAGCCATGCTCGATTTGTTTTACGAGTATCAAAGCGATCTGCAGAAAATCATCATCGCTAAAGATAAAGAATTCGACAAGGACGATCTGACGTTGTTCTATGGAAGTTACATATATCCAAAAATCTCACTCGAACTCGTGGAGAAATTGGGTGGTGAGAGCGAGTTCACCGATGTAAAAAAACTCAAAAGAGTAAAGATAAACATTCAACACATTTTCGAAAAAGGAGAATACACGAGTGTCAACATGCTAATAACGGACTTGGAAATATAAACAATAGAGTGATTGTTTTTTAGCGAAGAAGAAGGAAAAAAAAAAAAAAAGTAATGAGATCATCTTTAGATCTCATTTTTTTTTCTTTCATTCTTCTTCTTCTTCACTATCGCCCATATATATTATAATAACGTTTCCTTTTTTCTCAAATTTCAATGTCGATTCTTCTTCTTTTCTTTTTTTCTTTTTTTTGTGATATGATACGTTTTCATAACAACACATATGTTTATCCGAATCATAATTATGAACGAATGTTGTGCATCTCTTGGTAACACTCGCATCATTACCATTCTCTTTAGAAGGTAGTGGTGACGGTGGAAAGCGTTTCATTCTTTTCAATTCCAACAGTGTATCCCGTGCTTTATCTATATCTTTCATCAGTTCTTTCCTTAGATATCCATAATTAGCGTCTAACCATTTTTTTGTTTTTTCGGACTCTGTCTCGCGATATTCGTCATTATTGTCAAATTGTTTCTCCACCTTTTCATCCAGGTGATAAAATTGTTTCTCCACCTTTTTATCCATTTTAAATATATTATTTTATACTTTCTATGATTTATATTTTTATATAATTATATAATTTTATATTATAATAACATATTCAAAATCGGTATATTCTTAAACGGTGAGTTCTCACCGAGCAACAAACCCTTGCCGAGTCGCTCAACGTTCTGTCCACTCTTCAGATAGAGACCGTTTCCTCTCAGAGAGTTGCCACCTCTAACGGGTTCTAGATACAATCCTTTACCGCTGTCGTCTATGTGGATGCGACACACGGCTCCTCCCTTCTTCAAAAACAGTCCGCTGCCACCCATTAATTTCTCAACTGCCGAACTAGCGAGTCCCGTGAGAGCTCCCACGTCAAGAGTCTTTCCGAGAAAGGGTAGTGCCTTTGCGGCGAAGGGTAATGCTTTTGCGGTGATTCCTGCCAATAGCGGTAGGAAACCACCTTTCATTCTCAAATTGTATCTCAATTGAGCGGGACTCAATCTCACCGTCAACCCTCTTCCATCGCGAATCGTTTTCTCCATCCTTTTGATTTGACTTCTGGTCCAGGCAATCGAATCCTGACCCCCTCTCGTCAGATCTTCGGGAGTGAATTTGAATCTCACCGCCTCGCCTCGAGTTGTTAACGCTCTCTTAAGTTTCTTCCTCTGTCCTGTGGATATGTTCACATTTTTAATCACGTATTCTGTCATAATTCTGTTTTTTTAAAATATATTTACTTCAATTGTTTCTTGTTTAATAATAATTATTTATATTAAAATAATTTTATAAAGTTAATATTGCGTTTATTTTATTTTTGTTATCTATATATATACACAATATTTTTTTTTTTTTTTTTTGCTTTTATATTTCTATATTTCTCTTATGTGAAATCGTATCATCACCCTCTCTCCGCGAAGATCTAACAGTTCACCATTTTGATCCGTCAACGTGGTTTTGAGACTATACAACGTGTCTAAAATCACTGGTAGATAAATTAAATTTCAAGGTCGCTCCACGATCTTATAACCTGGCGACACGTTTGGAAAGAAGGAATAGATCGTCGGTTGAGCGCTACCATTCATGTAGCTTCCAGCAATCACGTCCACATTCACCAGAATGCTATTGACTGCGAGAATGTCGACCGTATTTTCAGATGCCGCGTGGCCTCGATACATCATTCGATCAAATACCAACATCTTGCCTATAGAATCGTCCATGTTGAAATCCACTCGAAAATTATCTTCCAAATCCAACATCGTCTATAAGGTATTAGGATTGGGAGCGAGTCTCATCTTGTTGCTTCCCTTTCCATCCGTCTTCATTCGCGTCTGAATGTAATTGTTCAAATCGTCTATGTCGTAACTCCCTTTGGGAATTTGAATCTCCAACCAATCCACTCCGTCGGAATACTTGAACGAGTTATTCTTTTCAGTGACGTTGGGAAAGGAATAATAAGTCTCCAGATTCACCAACGCCATCTCGTATCTTTTCTCTCTATTCAATTCGATGAAAGGTTCGAATTTCGTAGCGAATCGAGTCGAATCGCCACTCACCACGATTTGAATGGATTGTTTTGCAGCCGTATTCTTGGCTATCCGTTCTAACAATTCTCCATGTTCGAACATTATATTTAATTTTATTTTTTTTTATTCAAAACTAATTATTTGAAGATTTATTATTTTCTAAATTTTATTTTCACGCTCTATCTTATTATCATCAGAAACATAAAACTTGTCGAATCCGCACCGATATTTTCCACGATTAAATTCGCTTGTCAAATCGATCACGACGAAATTGTAAAGTCCACCATCCCAAACCCTCTTGCAGAATCTCCTGAATTCCACCGCGCTCATGTCGTTTGCGACGTGATCGCCGTAGATGTGATTGAGATTCATGAGATCTTGGCGAAAGAGACATAGAAAATTAGCGTTCTCCCTTATCGTCTGTCTGGGCAATCGAAAATAATTCTGCGACAGGTAGAAACAGTCCACGTTGCTGTGTCGACCCCTAACGTAATACGATTCGCATCGGTTCTGTCTCTCCAAAAGCAGATCGTCGAAAATCATGAGATTCTTATCTTCCGATATTTTCTAGGATCCGGAACGTCACTAGCGTTCTCATAAAATCGACACTCAACGTTCGAAATTGCATTTCTCTTCATCAGCTCCATTGCCGCAGCGTCCAAAATGGTTGAAAGTGGAGCTCCACTCTTGTCGAATTCCTCCCTACTGTCAAAGATTCTGGCTATGACGTCCTTGGGCAATCTACGATCCATGCACTCTCGAATCAATCTGTATTCGGGTTGAAACAAGCTCTTGCCAAACACGAACAATCTGTCGTAATCCAACCAGTCGGGTCGGGACAACAGATTCATCAACAGATTGGTCTTTCCACAAATCGATTTTCCCACTATCAAGCCTCTTATGCTTTTGGGAAAGAACTTGTTATTCGACCTCTTGGTTGCGGCATCGTTCCAAGACATATCTTTAATGTTCATCTTTTGTTTTATTTTTTTTGTTTGTTTGTTATTTCAGATTCTTTTCAAACGCAAATTTTATATGTTTTTTCAAACTTAGTTGTTTAATATTATTATTTATTTATATCACACCGTTGTGAGTTCTCTTCAATACGGATCCACTCGTCATTTTGGCTAAATCTTGTATGGGTACCACAGCATCCTTAAAATCTTTCCAACTTTTCGGCGTTCGCTCTAACGCAGCTCGCTTCGCCGGCGGACTGATCAACTTGTCGATCAACGCATTGGCTGCCCTCTTGTCAGCCACAGAAGCTATCCTACTACTGGCTTCGGAAGCGGCTTTCTTACCAGTATCCAAAGCCGTCTTCTTACCGACCTCAAACGCGGTCGATGCGAGTTTTCTACCGCATCGCTCGTGAACGCTCGCATTATAGAATCGACGATACCAGAACCACCTTGAACGTAAGTGCTGACGTATCCCCTGTTCTTTATCACCAACATATTTTATTTTTATAATATATTTTGTTTTTTCACTGGTAAATCGTTTTTGCCGTTTAAGTACTTTTATTATTCTAGTGTAAAAATTTACTGTTTTATTTTTGTTTGTTTGTTTCTCTCTACTTATTATATACACATCAATCCTTCAATTCGTTCATCAGCCTTTTATAGTGGTTTTTATTCAAAACCTTCTGTCTTAACAATTCGTCAGATATAGCAACTATCTGATTATCTAATCCTGTGTTACCAGCCCGTCTGCTCGCCATCAACAAACTCAATCTCTGAGACAGAGCGTTAGAATCGCTCGGAAGAAAAGTGGTTTTCACCCCTTTGCCAGTCACCGATTCGACGAACTTCTTGTTCATATCCCATATGGGTTTCACCACTTTCGTCCACTTGTAACCTCTGTTGGCTTTGGGTCTCGTCTCTCTGGCATCGTTATTTCTCTTCATGGCGTGGGTCTGAACCAGAATGTCGCCGTAATTATCGAAATCCTGATCCGTGTAATCGCTAGGCTTGTCGTAAAGGAGCAATCTGCGCAGCCCATCAGTCAATTCGTATCTGTTCGAACCCACGATCAATTCATCATCGCCAATATCTACTTCTGTGTCTCCTACAAAAATTCTTCCCTCCGAATCCTTATAAAATCCATACAACAGATCTCTCTTACCCCCACCATCATCAGACGATGCGACGCTATCGGCGGTGATAGTCGAAGCTGTATCGGTGGTGATAGTCGAAGCTGTATCGGTGTCTCTCTCCGTTTGAATCCCCGTGGGAACGTAATCCGGTGTAGATTGAACGGAATGCCGATTTCCAAAACTAAGAGGCAACGAACCCATTCTCAAAGAACTCTCCTTTATGGGTCTCAATTCTTCGACTATCTCCTTCTCGCTTCGCTCTTGACCCTCTGTCACGGGTTTAAATATTTTTGTGGCTTCGCATTTGAGTTCCATCTCACCAAGACGTCTGCTTCTGTCAGCCGACTGAATGCCCTTCTTAGCACACTCAAACTCTTCTAAAATTCGATCTCAGTGTCTAGAATCCTCTGTAAAAACATTTTTCGTTTTTAATTGTTTTTATTATTTTCAAAATTAAATGTTTAATTATATTTTTATGTTTTTAAGTTAATAAAATCTTTCCGTCTTTAATATAATAAACTAAAAATATTCACATCTCAACTCCATGTTGATTGAATTAGGAAAGTTTAAAATACGTTTTAAGCAGTACATGTCAAACCGGTTTCTGATTTAACGCATTTTGATTTTGATTGTAATTTACGTTTTGTCAAAGGATTTCCATTCACATATCAAAGAACCATTCACTCAGTGTTGAATTAAGAGAGAATCCCTTTGATGACGGTTAAAACATTTCAACACACAAAAGAAAACTGTTTTTTTTTCTACTTTTAACGTTAAAGGAACTTATTCATTCATTTTCAAATTTCTCTGATCGCTATCGTGAATATATTAAAAATTTTACCACTCAAAACCTAATTGAGCGGAAAATGCGTTTAAACATTCCGTTAAGTGTTTATTAAGATTACTTCACAAGAATTCTGATTCTTTTCTCTAAACTCAATCTCCTTTCGTCACATCGAAAAAAGACACGAATGTTTATTTTTACCGATCATATTTATAACTGACTCTTTTTGAACGAACGCTTAAAGTCAATTTCTCTTCTTTACATCAAGACAAAACACGAATGTCTATTTTACAGATCATATTTATAATCGACTCTTTTGAACGATATCCCTAAACTCAATTTCTCTTCATCACATCGAACCAAGACACGAATCTCTATTTTTTACAGATCATATTTTATAATCGACTCTTTTGAACGAAAACCTCATTTAGTCATAACGATAACATGTGTTAGTTTTTACTTCAGGAAAACGTGACAGCGAGTTTGCGGATTTCTAACACCCTGGGCAACACTCTTCATTCAAAACATTTCCATTAAGTGCTTATTAAGATCACCTCGCAATAACGTGCGTTAGTCTTACTTCGAGAAACGCGACAGTGGATTTGCGAATTCTAACAAAACCTCTTTACACGAGTCAATTTCCGACCTAAAATCCACAAGTGGATCTCCGTGTACGCCTCCATAGGGTTTCAGTGTTAAAATCGTGTACGGACGCGGATTATTTAGAATCGGTAAGACGATGATTTTAGAAATGACAAAACGTTTTTTGCTCGCAATTTAACACTGAATCCTATGGGGGAAACTCATTTGCCTATTTCAATCAAAACGGTACATGAACGCGTATGTAAAACTACAGGCGTCTAGGATACAATTCAGTGTTAAATTGTGAGCAAAAAACGTTTTGTCGTTTCTAAAAACGTACATGTACGTGTACCTGTACACGATTTTAACACTAAATCCTATGAAGGTGTACACTAATGTACTTGTACACGTACACGTACATGTACCGTACACGTACATGTACGCTTGCACCAGCAATTATTACGTCTTAATGGTGTGCCATACTGCTGAAATTTTGCCCAGGCTCTGGTGATCACCGTATGGTGCACACCAAGGGCTTCACCAACCTGACGATGGGTAGCCCCTTGCTCCACCATCCCTACAGCCCGCCACATTTCTGCTTCAGACAAATGTCTTCTTACATTTGCATTTGTCATATTCAATCATTAAATCACAAGGGTTTTTGTTGAAATGAAGATTGAATGCCCTTCACATGTCATGTACATGTAGACAGTGCACGAAAATATCATGAAAATCAAGGGGTACATGCTTTCCTTGACTGTCACGAAAAGTCTGCCTGTCAAGAGAGTTAATGAAAACACTGCGGACCATCTCAATACATTCCTCAATCATATCCACCACAAAAATATTGTAAATATGTCACAAGCAAATTTCACAATGATGTGTCATATATTTGGTGCTTAGCAAACTTTGAGTAGTATATCAGGGACCGATCAGGACTATTTAAAATACGCTCTAGCCTCGGAGCCTATTTTTTTCAATTCATGCGCCAGATTTCAATTTACGGTGTCACACTGCTGTTTGTAACACACACTGCAAGTATGTAATAGCTCTCACCATTTTCATTTAGTACACTATAGCAAACATTAATCTTCACTGTGGTTTCTGATCAAGTCTTGGCTGCCTATTTAGGCAGCCAAGACTTGATCAGAAACCACAGTGAAGATTAATGCTTGGTAATTAAGACTAAGTATTAACTTAAGCACTCTACAACAATGATAAATGATAATCATATAATATATAATACATGTAAGAGTGTCTCTCTCGATTATCCATCGAAAGAATATCAAAATATGATCTGAGAAGTAACGCGCCAACTGAGAAGCCTATTTCTGAGATTTAAGAGCCAGGTCCTGATGTTTCAGAACCAAATACGCACTGGCGCGTGCCCAGGTCGTTCCCTGGTATATATTCAGAGCTGGAACTTCAAAATATATTTGGCGTTGCAAAAGTGATTCTTGTTAAAAGTAACAATGCGAATCAGACCAATCGTTTCTCTACACCATACCTTGGTTCTTCTAGTAGCGAATCGATTCGTAGGGATTGAACGACTACCCTTTAGGGAACAGAAATTTTTTTTCAAACTACGAAACAATCTTTTCGTGAACGTAATTTCGAATTCAAGCAGGTCTCCTTGCATCTGGGCATATTTTGAACCTCTCTTGAACAGATGCCCAAGTCGGCTTCAATTTTTCGAATTGTGGATGACGTTGAGCATCAGTAATAAATATCAAATAGATTGAATCTACTTCAGCCCTAAATTGATAGGTCAAGTTTGCTGCATCATTTGCGCGAACAAATGTGATTGTCGTGATTGCGATGACAGGTGAATATTTGTGTGAATTGAAGATGGCACCTACCAATGATTCAGAAAAGTAATTCAAATCTAAAGGGTTTTTGCGCGACGAAAGCGCGCTGGAACGGGGTAGGGTAAGGCCCTTTCGACCCCCCATAGCTGTATAATTTGTCATGTCTGGGCGCGGAAAAGGAGGGAAGAGTTCGGAGATTATGGGGGCATGCAGCGGTATAAATCTTGGTCTAGGTTTTGTGGTAGCTTAGTTATCTGTTTGGGAAATGGTAAGGGAACATATTCTTGTGCTCTTCTGGTATGTGTGATCTGATGTAGGCAGGGTACTGTTTCGTTGGGCACATGGAGCTTGTTTTTTTATTGTGCCGTATTCACTTCTGAATCAGCCGTCCGCAATGTTGATAAATTCGTCCCAGGGCATGTTCTGGAACCCCATGATCCTATTTCATTTTTCTTCTCCTCCGGGAGTTTGAGGATTCGCTAGAGCAATGGATGAGTTGTCAAAACCGATTAGAGATTGGTTGACTTCCATCTCACCTTCACCTCCTCCTCCCCGCCTTCCGTCCTCTTTGGTGAAGCCAAGCGGATTGGAGAAAGTAGGGATGGTTGTGGGGACGGTAAGGCGGTTGTCGTTCTATCCTTCTCCTGTTTCTGTCTCCAGTTCTCTTCTTCAGCCATGCCTTCCATTCGTCTGGTATCACTGTGTCTGGTAGATGGAGTCTTCACCTTTTTCTTCTGGCCCTTTTCTGGAATTCCAGCCTTTCCTGACTTGGAGTTGGTGGTTTTCCCTCTCCGAGGGAGTCGACCAGTGCGGGGCGGTGCCCCCCCCCCCCGAAAGGTGCTACCACTCTCCTAGGTTCTTGTTTGAATTTGATGGTGAGCTGAACGCAGCCCCTACAAAGACTCTGCAGTCTGTTATGGTAGGTAATCCATCACTACTTAGGTGGTAATTTGGAGCAGTTGTTGATAGGTCCGAACGCTAGGGCAGCCAAGCAATTAATGCGAAATGAATGAGAAAAGTAATTACACATACAATTTTCAGTTTATTCACTGACAACATAAACGATGCCACTGGCCATGTGACTAATGTCGTCACTAATCGTGTGATTATTCCATAGCAACAACCTTAAAACTTAGTTTTGACATTATATCATGCGCTACCTTGAGAACATACTATTTCCAATAATGCGATGTGACGTATCATTTATTTATTTATTTATTGATGTTTAAGGACACATATTTATGCACAATGGCTAATCATGACCGTGACAGTTTTACGGGTGGAGGAAGCCGGAGTACCCGGAGAGAACCACCGAGCAACGACGAGGAGCTGCCAGCTTCCTAACATCGTAACTCCACACTGCAGCACAGGCTCGTAACTCCGTACTGCAGCACAGGCAGGGTTAGATTGGTTGAAGACATGCGAACCATCGACGTGCAGTACGTCATCGTGCCTCCACGCGGGCAATGGAGATGAAGTGTTTTGCCCAAGGACACAACGCGATTGCCGCAGGTGGGATTCGAACCGAGGACCTCTCGGCTTGTAACCAGCATCTCTACCTACTGAGCCACCGGGCTCCCATGCGATGTGACGTCACAAATGATGTCACATGCGGTGTGACATAACATAGCTCCTTGCAAAGTTCGCCACGACGACCAATATGCACTACGACAATGACATCACTTCCTGCTCAACAAGACTATCCTCATATAAGTATCCTCAGACAGCTACCCCCCAGAAGGTATCCTCTGAAAGGTATCTGGTTCCTCCAATGGTACATCACCATGTCGTGGGTGTCCTGAAATACCCTGGTGTGTATGTAAGAGATGATAGATTATACCTCATTGGGGGATTTTTTCATGGCCCTAATAGGCTGAAATATGGATTCTATAGCTACAGACTGATCCTAAAAGTGGATTCCCGTGAGTGGGATTCCGAATGTTGTAGTCCATAATAGGGCTGCACGATATTCAAAACTGAATACCGGTATCGGTCTTCAAAAAAAAAAATACCGCGGTATACCGGTATATCGAAAACTGTTCAGATATATGAACACAAGTACCACAATCGAGACTCGAGGCATCACAGTCGGAACGAATTAGCATGCCTTGATGATGCGATTCGAAAAACCTTTACCCGACGCAGACGATATCAAAATTGATTATTTTCAAAATTAGTTTATCAGATTTTCCCCAAAGATTTCAACAAAACTATACCATGTGATCCCTTATTGGAACGAGCTCAACGAGCTCGTTCCAATGAGGGGTCACATGATATAGTTTTGTTGAAATTTTTTAAATTTATTTTTTCAACTGCTGTATTTATATATTACGAGGGCACAAACAAACGATTCCTTGGATAAAGGGATAATATTATTCATTCGGGGCAACAGTTAAAAAACTCAAGACATCTTGAAAATTAAATTGTGGGTAAATAAATAATGACGATAAACCGATATTTTTGTTATTATACCGGTATTCAATCGATATTGCTTTGCATATCGGTATATATCGGTTTTTCGATATACCGTGCAGCCCTAGTCCATTAGTGGGATTCCAAACTGGTCTCGTGAAGCTGCAAGTGGTGCTCGTGGGGCCATCAATAAAAGAGACTAGTGATGCTAGTAGTAGTGGACGGAAGGCATATAGCTATACTGGCATTAGTATGCATTACAGATAGTATCTTAACATACAGTAGGTTAGTAGGGGGTAGAAAGTGGAAAAAGAAGTAGAGGGCGTACAGTGGGGAAGACGCAGAGGAAGAAGGGATGTGCCACACTCTAAAATCAGTTGGGTTAAAAATCAACCCAAATCAACTGCGTTGAGTGTACATGAGCCCAACTGGGGGTCATTCCCTTTGTGCGGGTTACTAACGAGAAATATTTTTTTTATTAATAGTGACTGTTTAATTTTATTTTTCACTGTTTTTATTTTACACTCCTCCGAGTTGAAATAAGTTGAAAATGTACCAAGTTCACGGAACCCGGATCAAATTTCAAAGAGATGCATTTGCAGCAAATCAAGGTCTCTGGCCACCAGTCTAATTCAGTAAGAAATTCGACGCTGCTATAGCCTGGAACCAGTCTAGTCCTGAAATAGGTCATCGCCTATGTTTAGATTCGCCCGTCTTAAATATTTCAGTTGGACGATTGAATCGGAAAATATTCATAAAGATTAATTTTCTAAGAACAAAAGCTACAAATGTTTCTCAATCAAGTCTTGATTTGATCGACATTTTGATGACATTATAATCAGAAATGAACTCACCACAGCCGTAGTGTTATGATTACGGCTGATAGTTTCACAAATTATGTTAATATCTTGATGTGTTCAAGTGGAAATAAATACTTATTCACTGAAATCTCTATAACTACGACAGGAAAGAATACCTGTATATCTTTGGAAATAAAGGTATTTCATACAGTGCAAGTCGCCGTGGACTGGTCACTTTCCACGGATGGTCAGTAATTCCACGGACGCAATAGTATTAGATTCCAAACAATAATTATAGGAATAATCATCAAAAATTTAATTAATGAAGCACCGGGTACAACCCGGTGCTTCATTAATTAAATTTTTGCTGATGTTGAGTTATAGTACATGTTAAACGCATGCGTGGATCACTGCCCACACGTGGATTACGGCCAATCCACGGCGACTGTTCTGTATTGCATCAACGGTCGTCTGTGTTCAAATTTCCACAAACAATTGAGTAAACAAGCAGTCCATGGCGGTGTCGAATTCCGAACAGAATTAAACTGGTAGCCGGAGAGCCTGACAGCTACCCACGAGTTCCTTATGGAGAAAACGCAACAGTAACATTTCAGAACGACTCGAATTCTCTGCCGTAGCATATTTTCAGAAATCACTTGGTTCAAGTTCTTAACACAGCTGGACAGAAATGCGTAATTATTCGTGTTTTACTGAAAGGAAAATCTTTTTTATTTTGAAGTTTTAGAGAATATTTACAAGGCTAGGAAAACTCAATTATTTTAAGCATACGCGGAAATGGAAATTATTTTTTCCACACTATCAAAGAGATTCAAGATTTCCTTTCTGAAGAAGTGTTCAACTGATGATCGGAACTGGCCACCACAATCGGCCGATTGTGGGCAATCGGATGACAACGGCAACGTCTCCTGGAATATCGTTTCAACCGATTGTTGCCAAGCATTTTGTGATGCTTCATTAACCGCATTTTATTACCTTCTGCAACTGTTCAATTGTTGATGTAAAATGATGTCAATGATATTCAATAAAGTTGAGAGAAAAAACAAACAATGTGTATTCTTAATCTTAATTTACGGGATATACAAGTTAAACTACACGTAAAGCTAACAATTGAGCTTACTTGAGGCAATCACCAGTTCATACCGGAAACGTGAACATTGCACTCCATTGACTCAGGTCGCGGTAAAATTACCAGTCACGCGCACCTGGGCGGTTCACATGGTTCTGAGAGCCACGTTTACCGCTCAAGTGTACGGACTGGTAATGTTACTGCGAAACCAGTCAACGAAATGTTCAGTTTAATGTAGTTC
This sequence comes from Pictodentalium vernedei, assembly GCA_031216915.1. NCBI lineage: Eukaryota > Metazoa > Mollusca > Scaphopoda > Dentaliida > Dentaliidae > Pictodentalium > Pictodentalium vernedei. The sequence goes on from CM062296.1 coordinate 751,987,480, forward strand.
TTTCGAGCCACGACTTGTCTAGTTGTGCACGGTATTGCAATGGGAATCGGCATCAGAATCGGCCGATTGTGAGCTCAAATAACCGGTAATCGGTCAGCGACCGTTTATGGTAATCGGTTGAACACTATTCTGAAGAAAATGCTAAGCTCTTATCCATTCTCATGTGTTTTGTCACTTAAAATCAGGCTTGGCAATTTCAGGAGAGCGATTTTTTAGCTCTCCTTACTGCCCTCCTGAAAGAATTAAGGAGAGCGAAAAATTGCCCTCCTAAATATTTTGGTCTGGGATGATTGAGATTACATGTATTATGCTCACATTAAATTTTTGTTGTAAAGCAAAAATGTAATTTGACTTTGAAGTCACATAACATCACGTAATTTCATTTTGAAAGTGGTTTAGTGGTAAAAGGTAATGGCTGCAACCATACCCAAACACAGTTGCAATCATTTGAAGCAAAATGGGTCACAGCAATATTTTTTTTTCTGTCAGTTTCAAGTTCAGCAACTGACATCACAGTTTGAGGGGTAATTATTCAAGGAATATTGACACTATAATATACTACCATTACTACTATCCTGTCACTTGAAGCACTTGCACCAGGATGTGACTGTAGATTCAAGCAGACCTGTTGTCCAAGAAAGTCATACGCCTACCACTACCACCTTCAACCCCCCTTGGGGGTTGAAGGTGGTAGTGATAGGCGTATGACTTTCTTGGACAACAGGTCTGGGTACACACACAGGTCTTGTCAAATGTGTGTTCGGTTGTTGAGTGAGACATCTAGATGTCTAAGAGATTTTGCTTTACCTTAGTAAAGTTAATAAAATCACTGATGTTGTCTGTTGGTTTCAGTTTCAAGGAGTTTGTTCAACTGGATACTTAAAATGCTGTGTAAAGCTAATTGCTCTCCTAAGCTGATTGAGGAGAGCGATTTTTTGCCCTCCTGCATTTTTCAGAATGCCAGGCCTGCTTAAAATATTATCATACACTTTTCCATGGTATAACTGAAGAAAATTTAACTAATTTGCATAGAATTCAGAACAAGCTACAAGAGGAGTTACGAAATGTCAAAGTATTGCCTCATTTATCCACTTCTATAATCTCTTTATTTGTTACCCATCAGATATAGAATTAAGTTCGAGATTTTGCTAAAAACGTTCACATATCTACCTAATATGACACCTCCATATCTTTCTAAATTAGAGGGACGTGACAGCCGTTACTTATTCCCAGTTCCTTATTCGGCATTCGTTATCAACGGTTGTCACGTCAGTGTAAATTAGTCCCAGTTCTCAAAAGCAAACGTGACTATCCGAGGATCTTCAGATCTACGTCCACAAACCCAGCGGCAAGCGATACATGCTGGCAGACTCTTCCCTTGGACAGCATCTCAATTACGGAACAAACTCTATATTCAAAACACTTCTGAAACCCACCATTTCATGGAGGCATACTGAGGTTGCATATTATTTGTGAAACGCAACTGAGTAGGTCTATATTTGTATATAGTTGCGCTGTATAAGTAACTGCTTATTATTATTATTATTATTATTATTATTATTATTATTATTATTATTATTATTATTATTATTATTACAAAAGCCACAGGATAACAAGCTAAATAGAGAATGTTTAGCAGTAAATCCGCGAATACTTTCAATGAACGAGCCCTAGCTGCTGATGTGGCGTTAACCCTTTACCCAACGTAACGGCCAAAACCGGCCAGCGCTATTCTCAAAAATCGCCAATTAATTTTCACTATTTTTTTCATTTTTTGTCTCAAAAACATAGGTTACGACCCCTCGTTGGAACGAGCTCGTCGAGCTCGTTCCAACGAGGGGTCATAACCTATGTTTTTGAGACAAAAAATGAAAAAAATTAGTTATCCAAGAATTTTTTTTGCAAGTGTCGTCTGCTTTTCACGTTAGGTAAAGGGTTAAGCACCAATAAATAATAATACAATGAACGACGATCAGTACCATATAATACAGCATTCAATCCAGTGCAGAGAATCATTTGCAATTTTTCGATACAATCTCACATGTATAGCAGTGGCAAGCTACTTTCCCATCACATCACTGTCCACCCTAGCAGTTGAAAAACACAGCTTGTCCCTTTGGACTCCGAGGTGTGAGGACACTCATTAATTTGAATAGAGTTACGCACTGAATTACAAAACTCGTTGCAAAGTCAAAAGCCTACCCACGCTACCATCTGGACTATACGGATTAGCGAGGATATAATTCACCTAGCAGAGAATTTTGATAGAACTACAAAACCATGGTAATGTAGAGGGTGTATTACCTTTAGTTGGTAGTCGGAGGAGTCCTTCACACACTGGTAAACCACTTGGAAGACCCGCGCAACACGCTGAATGTGACTCTGGAAGAAGAAAAGAAGAGAAAGAAGGGTATCTCCACCAACGACAGGATTCTCGTTGGCTGGCCGAGTTCTTGGACTGGAAGACGGAGGAGCTTGGCGCACCAAGTTCGAGTGTATGCTCACAAGAGGTTGAACCGGAGGATGATGGCAAATCTGTAAACATGCTCAACTTCAGCGAAGCTCTTTCTCTCGGGTAAAAGTGCCAATGTAGAGCTGTGTGCCCATTGTGCATGGGGAAGATAGAGGATGGTGAGTTTAGACTTTCAACTGGGAATGCATCTCTTCCTATGAAACTAAACTCTTTCGATGAAGCGTTCCTTGAAGGTCGCTAGGGAGGCGCTGACAAGCTTAAGGCTAGGCGCACACAAGAGACTGAAGAACATCGACGGCTAAAAGAAAGAGGATAGTATGTGCTTGAACGGGACAGTTATGGCGAGAAAATGGGATGAGCATCGATTAAATCAGAAGGAAAACATCCGGGCCCGATCAGAAAAGATGAACCACATTAACTTCCAAATCTCCATCTGAACCTCCGACAAAAAAAGAAAACACTCCATCCGACGTTAGGACCACACCACAATTCTTAGACATTTTCCTCCATCAAAAGAACAACGCCACAGGGCAGAACGGGGTTGGACAACCCGACCACGTCCCTGTGCTCCTCTGGCGGCCAGAAACCGTTCTCTCGTCGCCGTTCGTCGCAATGAGAATATACTCAGCGTTGAAACGATTTCTTTTTCCCCACTCTGCAAGCAAGAAAAGCTTAATCTGACGTTGCACCCAAGGAGAGGTCGCGTGAACAAAAAGGCTGGATCATTGTCAACGGGTAAAAATTGTTCACATTATGCGCAACATGAATTAGTTATTATCATATAATGGGACGCAAGTGTTCACCCCTGATTCAAATGGAAAATGATCTGAGAACTATCCACGTGTGAGTAATTGTCACGCGTATTAACTTAGATGGGGAAATCTAAATCGTTTTTAAATTAACTCCAATATCTCTTAACCCACTTTATCTTGAATATTTAAATTTCCACACAGATTGAAACTCCATGCAATATTGGTTACTGAACTGAATAATTTAGTGAAAAGAAACTTTAAAACAACAAGGTAAGATTTAACAAGAACATACAGCAACACCGTTTGTGTCTGTGGGGGGTGGGGGTGGAGGGGGTGGTAGGGACAGGGGCACGTGCTCCACAATTTTCCACAGCCATGCCATAGAATTACACAATCAGTTTGAGAATTTGAGAGCATGTAAATATTCAAATATAGAGACATTTCTATTTATTTATTTTACACGATGATGCCGTGTACTAAGGCGTACTGCATGTCGATGGTGCGCATGTCTTCAACCAATCTACCCCTGCCTGTGCTGCAGTGCTGAGTTACGATGTTGGGGAGCTGTTAGCTGCTTGTAGTTGCTCGGTGGTTCTCTCCGGCTACTCCGGCTTCCTCCACCCGTAAAACTGTCACGGTCATGATTAGCCATTGGGCATAAGTATGTGACCTTGAACACCAATAAATAAATAAATAACCCTTTACGTAACGTTACGATTATAACCGAGCGAGTTGGTTCCAATGAGGGGTCATGAGCTATGCTTTTGATGCAAAGAATGGAAATTTTAGTTCCACCAGAATATTTTACCCCACGTCGTCTGAGATTCGTGTTAGGTTGGGTTAAATGCAGACACTACAGTTTATCCTAAAAACAATAAATGTTAGTTATATCCAGGGGTGCGCCAGTGTCAAATTTCACCTCGTTCTGGGTTAACTCCTTACCCAGCGTAACGGCCAAAACCGACCAGCGCTATTCACAAAAATCATTATTCAGTTATTGCATTTTCTGTCTCAAAAAAACATAGCTTATGCCCCTCACTGGAACGAACTCGTTCCAATGAGGGCTCATAAGCTATGTTTTGACGCAAAAAAATTTTTTTTTTAGTTTTTCAATAAGTATGTTTGCAAGTGTCATCTTCCTTTCGTGTTAGATAAGGGTTAAGATTACGTATTCCCCAAAGATAACGGTCCGGGGTCATCCCCTGGAAAACAAAATTATCTTCTCATGCCAACTAGAGCACACTGGGCACTTTTTGGAGGCTTGAGAGCAAAGAGAGCAGGGGAAATAACCGTATAAAAATAACCCCCAGAATATCAAAATGAGACAACATGAACCCGTTTTATGGATTTCAGGTACAAATGTATACAAAGTTCGCATTTTTCATGAAAACTGGGGTGACAAGTCCCCTTTAACCATTTACCCAACGTAACCGCCAAATCCGACCAGGGCTATTCTCAAAAATCGCCAATTAATTTTCATTATTTTTAAAATCTTTTGTCTCAAAAACATAGGTTATGACCCCTCGTTGGAACGAGCTCATCGAGCTCGTTCCAATGAGGGGTCATAACCTTTGTTTTTGAGACAAAAATTAAAAAAAATTCGTTATTCAAGAATTTTTTTGGTATGTGTTGTCTGTTTTTCATGTTAGGTAAAGGGTTAATTCCTGTCCCCGACACTACGCCGCTGGTTATACCAGAATTTATTTTACCTTTGTCGTCTGCACTCTAAAATCAATTGGGTTAAAAATCAACCCAAATGGACTGGGTAGAGTGAATATGAACCCAATTGGTTTTCATATTCACCCGGGGGCACGGTGACGTTGTGTACTAAGGCGTACTGCACGTCGATGGTGCACCTGTCTTCAACCAATGCTATCCCTGCTTGTGTGGAGTTGGTATGTTGGGGAGCTGACAGTTGCTCGCCGTTGCTCGGTGGTTCTCTCCGGGTACTCCTGCTTCCTCCTCTCGTAAAACTGTCACGGTCATGGTTGGCCATCGTGCAGAAATATGTGACCTTAAACACCAATAAATAAATAATAAATAATTCATATTCACTCAACCCAGTTGATTTGGGTTGATTTTTAACCCAATTGATTTTAGAGTATATGATACGTGTTAAATACCGACACAACAATTAAAAAAGATTGTAACAACTGCTTGGGGCTGTCACGCTGTTTTGTTTACGTGTTAATGTCTCATTTTTGCGCAGGCGGTTTTAATTAATGTGGAAACTACTGTTACCGACTGTTGAATAATAACCTGCAAAAAATGAAGATTCATCACACAGAACTGATGTGTGATGCCTCGAGTAAAATTCAATAAAATGGGATGGTCGTATTTATATAACTGCCCAAAGACAAACGTGGCGCAGACAATTGACCCAATTCGTATTAATCCTGTTGTCTAAATGAAATAATATTTATTTCAGATAACAAGTTAACAGAAGCAACACATGAATCAATTTCACAACCACAGACACGAAACAAGACTGAGGAAACACTTTTATAAAAAAAAACATGATTAAAAAGTTGTAATATATCCAAAAAGTACTCCCCTTAAGATTCATTCCCGGGGAAGAACCTATCAGTACCGCTTATCAGAGTTTTTTTCAAGTTTATTTTCTTCTTATTGTTTTCTTTTTAAAAAACATGTTTTTCCACTTATGCAGTTTTATCGAATTCGTTCTCGTGAGGTATCATATGTCGTAATCCCACAAACAAATACAAATACTTGATTATTTTTAAAGAATAAATATTAGTTCGCTTGTTAGGCATGAGCATTGCTTTTAGTCAGTGGTAAAATATGTTGGGGAGAGAGAGAGAAGGAGAGAAGAGAGAGAGAGAGAGAGAGAGAGAGAGAGAGAGAGAGAGAGAGAGAGAGAGAATAACTCCTAATTTACCGGGAGTTAAATAATATCTATAAATCGTTGTAGACAATGATAAGAGAGAGAGAGAGAGAGAGAGAGAGAGAGAGAGAGAGAGAGACTCTGGGTGTTAAATAAGTAATATATATAAGTTGTCGATATGCGTTAACCCTTTACCCAACCCAACGGACAAAACCGGCCAGCGCTATTCACAAAAGTCGCCAATTAATTTTCATTATTTTTTTCATTTTTTGTCTCCAAAACATAGGTTGTGGCCCCTCTTTGGAACGAGTTCGTTGAGCTCCTTCCAATGAGGGGCCATAACCTATGTTTTTGAGACAAAAGATTAGTTATTCAAGAATTTTGTTTGCAAGTGTCGTCTGCTTTTCATGTTAGGTAAAGAGTTAAGAGAGCAATGACAATAGTTAATTCGGAGGCCCGCCAAAATCCACCCGCCAATCCCCCCCCCCCGATATAATCCTACCCGACAGAATCGCCCTTGACAAAATCTCTCCACATATACGACAAAATCCAACCATAATAATAAATGACTGACTAACACAATTTTTTTATCTTTTTATTTACACAAACTAAAAAAGTACTGAAATACATATTGCACAACAATCTCTAACGAAACCTGGATTTGCTAGATCAAACCAGCATTAGACAAGGCCAACAAACGAGAAAAAATCTAACGTCCAAGTCAGTTAAAACACACTAATATGAATGTCTATGGAACAAGCTCATTGAACTGGTTCCAATTGCGTCCATGTTTGTATGGTTCCATTAACATATATGAAAAGATCAATGAAATTATGAGCAAACGAGAAAAATGAAAAATTATATGACCTTAAATATTTTGTCGCTTATCATTAAAACCAAACAGATATGGGTTTCATTGTAACCAGCTCATTGAACTGGTTCCAATGACATCCATGTTTGTATGGTTCCATTATTCGGTTATAAAATATGCAAGTTAATTATCTATTAGGATTTTCTTGTCCAAAGTTTTTAAGTTATTAATATGAAAACAATCAAGCTGTACTCAGGAAAACACCTAATCAAAAGTTCATGTCTTATAACTAAAACATCACAATTATAGGATCAAAAAGGGGAAAAAATGAAGAGGGGGATTTTGTCAACATTAGTAGAAAGTTGGGAGGGATTTTGTCTGGGGAGGGGGGATTTATCGAAGGGGGTTTTGTCTGTCCCCGTTAATTCATGAGTTTAGAGTAGAGTATGCATCATATATCTAGTCTTAGGTCCGTAAGTAGATTTATCATGTAACTCGTCCGTTTTGTTCACTTTAAAACATTTGATATTTTGTTTTCATATTAATCAGTGATAAAAAAAGCTTTCCGTCAATTTCATTGGTCAATTTCAAAAGTAGACAATTTGATTGGCTGAACAAAATACAACTTGGCCACATTTTCATAATTTGCATAATTAGAGTTGGGAGCTTTCATTGGTCAGTTTCAAAATTGGACAATTTGATTGGCTAAACAAAATACAACTGGGTCACATTTGCATAATTTCAGTAGGGAGAATTTACGTTATCTGTCCTATTTAGGGTGGGTTATATTGTATTAATCTTTTACCCGCAAGAAAAACGCCATTCATTTTTTTTTATATTTTCACTTTTTGCTTCCAAAACATAGGTTATGACCCCTCATTGGAACGAGCTCGACGAGCTCGTTCCAATGAGGGGTCATAACCTATGTTTTGGAAGCAAAAAATGAAAATTTTTAGTTGTACGAGGATGTTTTTTCCAAGTGTCGTCTGCAACTCAAGTTAGGTGATGGGTTAAAAAGTCATACTAAGTGGGTAATTTGTGCGTGTGTGTGTCATATGATAAGCAGAATATGAAATGAGTGTTTTTCTCAAATAATATTTATGAAACTCGTCCGAATTTTCCGTTTGGGCTCGCCAGAACGGAAAATTCTTAGACTCGTTTCATAAATATTATATGAGAAAAACACTCATTCCATATCCTCTATATCTATCTGAGTTTACTTTTATAATTATTGTTGTTGTTGTTACTACTAGGAGATCCCACTACATCCAGAGCGCGAAAGAAAACGGCATCTACTATTCCTGAGTATCTCACCTTGCAAGAAAGCCCGCTGTGATCCTCCATTTTAACAAATACCATGCGTTTTCTGACTTCCTAGGTGAGATAAAATCTCTGGAAAATACTACATGCGGATGTTATGAGAGAACACGCACTGCAGTCAGTATTTTTAATCGTCTAAAGATATCCAATTTTGTAGTGAGCTTGAGGGTACGCATTGGTTTGCTTTGTGAGCCTGTGACTGTTGTTGAAGCGAAAGGTTAGTCGCTCTGGTGGGAATGAGCAGCGCTATGAATTAAGTCATGGTAGCGCGATACTGTATATAATCAAGAGGGGAGCTGCACGTTTGTCCTTAGTGGTATTAAGTGATGGGATCGTCATCATATGCTAGGAATGAAACTCTCTGCTAGATTTACACACAGTTTGGTATAAACACCATACGCAATTACAAAGTTATTTGTTTTTATATGGAGAGGTGGAAGAAATATGTATATATGGAGAGAGAGACAGAGAGACGGAGGGAGAGTGATAGATAGAGAGGGAGAGGTAATAATTAGAGAAAAAAATTGGACCACAACAGGAATGTTTAACAACCTTATCAAGCTGAAAATGTAACTTGATTGGGTGAAAAGTAGAAATAGATACCGAAAAAATACCACTTATCTAAATAATTTATTAATTTTCTTTTATTTCTTATTCTATCACCAAATAAATAAATGCATTTATTTATTTGCGTATTGATTTTAAATAATAAATAAATAAATAAATAAATAAATAAATAAATAAATAAATAAATAAATAAATAAATATGTTTGGAATTAATTCAGATACACCATTTACTAAACTGTAAAAAGGAGAAGATTTCCAGAAAACAATATTCAGTGTGTTCTTCTTGTGCGATAAATGTGGTTCTGATGACGTATTCACGATAATAGCGCCTTCGGCCGGATGACGGTTATTTCTCACAACAAAACATAATTACAGAGCAATAATGGACATTATCCAATACAGAGCGGTTTATGAGTTTTCTAACTCCATCCATCCAGAAAATCGGTGAAATTGTTCAAAATGTACGCTTGCTGCGCAGTCTCAAAGGTCAAGTCAACAAATCGAGCGATAAGAAGAAAAACCAATTCGATACATTACAGTAGACACGCGAATGATAGAGAGGTGATGAAGGCTTGACGATAGTCGAACAAACTGTCAAAGAAATTCGGTTGTAACATTCAAGTAAAATAAACACCCAGGATATATTAAAAACAATGGACTTATTTTGCAACCCAATCAAGCAAACTAACACAAACAGATTAACAAGACACTTTTGAGTGAGACCGGCATTGAATGCAATTATGAAACAGCCAACAGTGTGACGGAGCCTGGAGGTTGATAATTCGAAAGACTTGAATCACTCACAGTCACTCATCTTTCAAGTATTAATTCGATGAATGAAATGTAGAGAAGAACCTGCCACAGAAATTACCGGGAGACATTTAAAGACCAATTTGAAGACAAATAGCATCTATTAGCGCAAGCTTTGAAAAGACGGTGTGGTTAAGTCAGTATGTTTTAAATTTGTTCATATTCATTGATAACGAAGATACTTTTTTCGAGAAACTGTAAATTTACTGCTTCGGAGAATGAAGCGAAGAAGTTATTCATTTGGATGTTTGAAATATGATGTTTTTGTTTTTGTAAGTTATTTTGCTTTATCATTGCTCGATATGTCTGTCTCTGGAGTAATAGATGTGGATTCAGTGCTTTGTCAAAGACAAAACAATGTACGCTTTAATGAAATGTTCGAGACATGTTTCTGTGACTCTGTGTCATTTTCCGGAACAGAACTGGAAAGCAAACATACCACAAACAATAGGACAATGAATTCGTTTGTTGAGCGCAAAGACTCATCGGATTTGGAATTACCACACAATAGAGTCGATTTAGTAAAGAATCAATATTTTAAACAGATTGACGGATTAGTTACTAAAGTAGATTTTCATTCGAGTATGGCTAATACTCTCAACACATTTAACGATAAAATTAGGAGCGATTTTAAAAATAAAGAACATATTGCTAACCCTTTTTATGAGAAAAAAATGTTACAACAGAAATTAAATAGTGCTTTTCAACGAGTTGAATTAAGTGAAATGCTTCGAATGAGTGTAACCCGTTGTCTGCAATGTAAATGCAACAAACCCAGCGATGGAGTTGTAAAAGCGGAAGTGAAACATCATTTAGAAAAGAAAAATCGCCTGCATATGACCGAAAAAGCGTTTCACTACAGAAACAAGAATACCTCATCAACTGAACTTCATGCACTTGCTGAGAGAAACCAGTCTATTAGCGTCACCATAGCCGATAATTTTATCTTACCAAACATCACATACAGAGAGAAGATCTCACATACGTCAATACGAGAAAATGACCTTTATAAAATCAATCCCCCGGTCAGCTTGGACTTAAATTCAGCTGATGGTAAACACCTATCCAAACAGAAAAAGTCTGCAAGAAATCACATATTCTGGGACAATAGACTTGAAACAGAATGTCTAAATATTGCGATTGACCACAGTGATTCGAACTGGCTGAATAAACTAAACAACTCCAGGATACTTCGCATTGAGAGAGGTTGTGGCAGAATGGAAAACCGACTTCTGGTCCTCAGTGATGGTACAAAAGTTTGTTCACGATATCGCGTTAATAGGGAACAGATAGCAGGAGAGATTTTCTCCAGTTCATTAGCGAAATTATTAAAAATTGAAAACGTTCCTTTTACGGCATTAAAAGAAGTGGATTTTGAGTCGACGTTTTTCAAAAAGTCCATAAAAGAGTTAGTGCGAGCTCGCTGGACGAATGGAAAATATATTGTTCTCACTGAGTGGGTGGAGGATATGAAGTCTGCTTATGCGCCGAAAGAATTCAGAGATTTCAGCCAAAATTTTACTTTGTCAGGCGAAAGTTTGTACAGGAAATCAAATGATGAACTTTGTTACTTGAAACAATGGTCAGACTTAGTTTTGTTTGATTATCTCACGGGTAACTCCGATCGTTTTATTAATAACATGTACAATATGAAATGGAATGAACAAATGTTAAATTCCCCAGTCCATAATCTGGGATATCACGAGAAAAGTAAGAATCTCGTCTTTTACGATAACGAATTTGCGTTTTTTCACGGATACAAAATGCTAGATGTGTTTGACTCCTATCACGAAAAAATATTGAGGTCCATATGCAAGTTTAGGAAATCGACTGTTGAAAATATCGAAAATATTTATAAGTCAACGGAAAAAATTAAAAATGGTTTAGAAAAATCATTAGTCGGACCGCATAACTTTTCCAGTGTGCCAAAACGGACGTTGCAAGTTTTACAGAATCGAATGTTGTCTGTCCATAAACATTTTCAATGGTGCAGAAATCGCGGCAAATCATTCCTCCAATAATTTATTTTGTATTACGTGTAAATTTGTGCAAATGACAATTCAGGAAAAAACATCATAAAATAAACACGAGAACAACGATGGCTCCATGTGACTGCTGCTCTGGTAAGAACATTCACTGCATTTAGCATAAGGGGCCCAGTAAAAGAATGGGGAGTCGAGATAGTAATCCCAAGGACCGGGGATTTAGAAACACACACCAGGATCGAGGCAAGCAAGACAAGTTGAACATTAAAATAGAATAAAACCCGCCAGTCACTGAGGCGGTTTGTGAGGGGTCTTTGGAGACATTCAGTATTTTATCTATATAGTTGATTATTTCGATCAAGCTTTAAGGACATTGATACCTTTTCAGTTGAAATTAGAAAAATGTCCCGGGATGTGACATCCCGGGACATTTTTAGAAATAGACTGAAAAAATCTCGGAAGTCCGTCATGTCCCCGGTTACCTCTCTCTTAATCTCCCAGTCGTCCGACGATACCCAGACAATATGATAGACACAATGAGGTATAAAGCACCAAAGGCCACGTGTGGGGGAGTCGCTAAGGGGAATTTAGGGGGCGGGGAAGGGGTTGACACCCCCAATAATTTCTCAAATCGGAAGGACCTCCTCGGAATTGGTGCCCTATAGATATTGGTTTACTCTTGTCAGTAATCATGTCCTTTCTTGCAAGGCTTGGTATGATGAAGCCAAACTGTTATATATATAAATGGACGTTTGTAGTACCCGATTCGAGTTGTTGGGGGCCTAACATTACTAATCTGGAGTACCGATACGTCTACCACATCTGTATTTTATTTATTTGCACATAAATGTTCAAGAAGCCTTGTTTTTTTAAAACTATAATCTCGACTGATTAATATCCCAACTACATCATCAATTTAACCCTTTACCCAACGCAGACGATATCAAAATTTATTATTTTAAATATTTTCAAAAAAATTCAACAAAACCATATCATGTGACCCCCTCATTGGAACGAGCTCAATGAGCTCGTTCCAATGAGGGGTCACATGATATGGTTTTGTTGAAATATTTTGAAACATTCAATTTTTTTAACTGCTCAATTTGCATATTACGCGGGCGGATGCGGTCGACTCGTTTGGTAAAGGGTTAAGGCATGCTTTCGATGAAGGCATACCTTGATGATGTAGGGACTTGAGCCATCACAGTAAAAAAAAATCAGGTTCATCTCCCCAATCGGTCATGCTTTCTACCCCCTGACCCTGGGCCCCGGCCCGATCCCGTAACAGAATTCCTTTCGGGGCCTAGAATTCATATAGCTGGCCTTCATTATGTGGTGTTCAATAACCGTTAAAGGTTTTTCAGCTTGTAATTTGGACTCGGTGAGATAAATTATTACAATTTGTGCCTGGCAGTAAATCAAGGACAAACATTCGTTCCACCGAGTGTATAAGATGCGACCATAAACATATTCCGGGTAATCATTGCTTATTATTTTGACGCAACGATTCGTTGCGTCAAAATATATACAGTGAATTAAGTTCCCTCTTGGACATGGGGTTCAGTGTGATAAAGTATTGTCTTTGTTCCATGGCAATGCGGAATCACAGGCTTCACACTTTACCCCAAATGCAAGCTTGAAAATGGCACTTTCATTATGACTTTATCGCATGCTGAGAGCAACGTTCGCATTGAACGCCGTTTGAAAGGCTCTATAATCTTTTATGCATGAGTTAAAACCTTTTCCTGACGTAACGGGACCCGTGCTATTCACAAAAAAATCGCCTTGAAACTTTATTATTTTTTTAGTTTTCTTTTAAACCATAGCTTAACCCTTTGAAACCGCAAGATCGATTTTTCGGTCCAAGGCATAATTCCGTCCCATTTTTGTCTTATTGTAAGAGGTCTATACACGGGACATTGATGCTAAAATAATAACTGCAGTCTGCAGCCAGACGGCTGCAGTCTGCAGTTGTTATTTTATCCTCCCTGTATAATGATATTGGACTGACCCATCTCACTGAAAGTGCACACATACGCGATATCATTCCAGGAAACGAGGGTTTAAGGGGTTAATAAAGCATCAGTGGAATGGACTCAACGACCCTCTATTAATGGGCGTTGAACGGGTTCGTCAACTGTGTTTTTGTGGAAGAAAATACTTTTTAAAAACGTTCCAGAATTTTTTAAAGACTTGTGTGAAGTGTGCTAAAACCGTGTTCGCACATTGAGTTTTTATTGTAAAAATTGTTCATGAGCTGTGAGTGTATTGTAGAACTTGGAGCGTAGTAGTAGAGATTGTTGAAGAACTTAGTGCGCTCTGAGTTCCTTACAGAACCTGACGCGCATTGAGTGCATTTTTTAACTTTGAGTGCATTGAGTTTTAGGTACATGATGATTTTGCAAGTTTTTATTTGACGACCTACAATTTGTCTTATAAGGGATTTTGCGAACACTTTCAATCTACCCATACATATTTTCATTCATTTTTTTATCTCATTTCTGTTCCAAACCATAGATTATGGGACCTCATTGGAACGATCGCATCGTTCCATTGAGATCTCCTAAACTGAGGTTTAGAAATGTAAAACAATTGAGGACGATCGCATCGTTCCAATGAGGTCTCCTGAACTGTGGTTTGGAAATGTAAAACAATTGAGTTATTGAGAAAAACATATTGTGAGTGTTGGGAGTGCGGTGGCTGAGTGGTTACGGCATTGAACTTCAAACCCAATACTCCACGTTTCGATCCCCGCCAGGTGTAACTGCGTTCATCCTGGGGTGGGGAGGGGGAGAGGTGCGGTGCGGTGGCGCTGTGTACTAAGGCGTACTGCGCGTCGATGGGCACTTGTCTTGAACCAATGCTAACTCTGCTTGTGCGGAGTTAGTACGTTGGGGAGTCTGACAGTTGCTCCGTGGTTCTCTCCGAGTATTCCGGCTTCCTCCACCCGTATTGCGGATGTTCTCTTTACCTGTTGTCAGTTATCAAATTTCGGAGATAATTTGGAACAACAATCCATTTTTGTTTTCCGACGGAATAAACGAATTATCGGGTGGAGAAAGCTGGATGCTCTCTCCAATATAATGTAATTCAATGAATAGTATAACCCTGTTTTTTTTCAGTTTCATGAGTATGTGATATATAGAGGATATGGAATGAGTGTTTTCTCATATAATATTTATGAAACGTGTCTAAGAATTTTCCATTTTCTGGCGAGCCCAAACGGAAAATTCCGACGAGTTTCATAAATATTATATGAGAAAAACACTCATTTCATATTCTATTTATCATATGACACACACACGTACAAATTAGCCACTTAGTATGACTTTTTAACCCATCACCTAACTTAAGTTGCAGACGCCACTTGGAAAAAACATTCTCGTATAACTAAAAATTTTCACTTTTTGCTTCCAACACATAGGTTATGAACCCTCATTGGAACGAGCTCGTCGAGCTCGTTCCAATGAGGGGTCATAACCTATGTTTTGGAAGCAAAAAGTGAAAATCTAAAAAAAATTCCCGACTACGCGCTTGCTATTATTTTAATACAACATAACCCACCCTAAATAGGACAGATAACGTAAATTCTCCCCACTGAAATTATGCAAATGTCACCCATTTATATTTTGTTTAGCCAATGAAATTGTCCAGTTTTGAAATTGACCAATGAAAGCTCCCAACTCTAATTATGCAAATTATGAAAATGTGGCCCAGTTGTATTTTGTTCAGCCAGTCAAATTGTCTAGTTTTGAAATTGACCAATGAAATTGACGGAAGGCTTTATTTATCACTGATCAATATGAAAGCAAAATATCAAATGTTTTAAAGTGAACAAAGCGGAGAAATCATACGATAAAAAGCAGAATGCACAAGGTACAAAAAGGATTTGGACATGAGTCGGTTCAGAAATCAGAATCTTTATATCATGAGTGATGTAAACTTGATAAATTGCCGTGGTCAGGCGCGCCATCAAGTATTTTGTATGATATTCAGTATTTTGTCGAAGTTTTTCTTTTTTAGATATATTGCAATAGTTCCCAAGAGTGGGGACAATCCCCCCTTTTATCCCCCTCCACATACACATACCTTTTTACATCACAGTTTATCTCGGAAATTTATATCTTCTATAGAACCAATTAAACAGAAAGGCTACCTATCTAGAAATGTGGCCCCGTGTATTATTTTGTTCTCATATACCGAAAAATGCCCTACCAATCTCAGACAAAAATGCAACGGTAGAGAAACTTTATTTTTTCATCATTTTCAAAAAAAAAGATAAAAATCACAAATGCAAAAGACGTGTAAAACATTCGGTTCGAAAAAAAACAAATGTTTTGTGTAAGTGTCGTCCTTCCACCACTCTTCGGAATCCGTCAATGAAACTGAATGCAGAATAACTCACAAAGCATTTTGTCATAACTTCACAGATAACATCCGTTTTTGACACGATTGATTGATTGATTGATTTAATTGATTTATTGATTTATTGATTTATTGATTGATTTATTTATTTTCGTGTCTGGCAGTTTTACTGGCGGAGGACGCCGGAGTACCCGGAGAGAACCACCGAGCAACAGCGATCAACTGTCAGACTCCACAACGTACTAACTCCACACAAGCAGGGTTAGCATTGGTTGAAGTCATGTGCACCATCAACGTGCAGTACGCATTAGTACACATCGCCACCGTGCTCCCACCCGGAGCAATCGGGGTTAAATGCCTTGCTCAACCCAGTTACCTCGAGCGGGATCGAACCGTGGAGCTTTCGGTTTGAAATCCAATACCGTAACCACGGAGCCACCGCGTTCCCATGATTTTTTTTAACTCTTCTGGCGCGACAGGCGACTAAAGTCGACAGACGGCAGTCCGTGGAAAGGTACTGCAGTAGTCATTTTAGCCAACTGTGTGTGTCCATTTCCAAGTGCTTTTAACCCTTTACCCAACGCAGATGATTTATTAATTTAAATATCATTTTTTTCAATAAAATTCAACAAAACCATATCATGTGACCCCTCGTTGGAACGAGCTCGTCGAGCTTGTTCTAACGAGGGGTCACATGATATGGTTTTGTTGAATTTTTTTGAAAAATAATATTTTTTCAACTGCTGAAGTTGTATATTACGCGGGGGGATGCGGCTGATTCGTTAGGTACAGGGTTGAACAAACATACGTATTCGTATGTTTCATGCACCATTTATGTCCTATCCATGAACAACGATATCGTCCCTTGAAAGTATAAAGGTGCCAATTAAATATATACAGGAAATCATTTGAAAAACTGTCAATGAGATCATTAGAACATCTTTTAAAATAATAACGCTTTAGTCTAACAACCTATACTTTTTGTAAAATTCCTGATGAATATTAGGCGCTAAAAATTCTGTTTCTCAGATTATTCCGCGCCAAAAGAGTTAAAGGTCTCGTCCGTGAAATTATCGTAAAAGAAAGCTCAGCGTCCGTAAACTATCAAATGGAGTTGTTTTTTTCAGTTTCCCAGTGCAGAGAGTGGATACAAACCAACCCAGTGCAGAGAGTGGATACAAACTAAAGTAGCCCGAGAGTGTAGAATCCACTCCGATACTTAACTTCCTCGGAAAATGCAAAAGAAGCTCGAGCAAAGTTTCAGTGAATGGACCACCTGTTTGAAACCGGAGGTCCAATGGCTGTGGATTTGCTTGCTCGTCTCATGATTTTTAACCCTTTACCTTTCGAATCGACAGCATCCGGTCGCGTACTTTACAAATTAATCGGTTGAAAAATATATTTTTCAAAAGCTTTCAACAAAACCCTATCACGTGACCCCTCATTAGAACCCCTCGTTCCAATGAGGAGTGACATGATATGGTTTTGTTGAAATTTTGTGAAAAATGTAAAAAAAATTAAAAAAAATTAGAATAATAAATTTTGATATAGTATTCTACTTTGATATACTTTGTATTGGGTAAAGGGTTAACATATTTTCGGGAAGGGTGGAGACAGGTGTAAGACGTGACCGCGTCGATTTTTATTGATTATTCACATTTCATATTTTATTTTGTTTGGAAGAAACACTAGAAATCGTCCCCTGAGTTTCAATGTGTTCTATGTGCCAGTAGGCACATAGAACACATTGGAACTCATGGGACGAAATGTCGAAGCTAGTTGGACATGGATTCAGAAAATCATATTTTACCTCATGAAATAAGAAGTTGGGAAGCCCATGCACCACTTCTACACCATGCATTTATCCATAAATGAATTTCATCGGGAGCGCAGTGGTTCGGTGGTTACGGCATTGGACTTCAAACCGAAAGGCTCAAGGTTCGATTCTGACCAGATGTAACTGCGTTGTGTCCTTGGGCAAGGCACGTAATCCTAATTGCCCACGGAGGGGGCGCGGTTGTGCTGTATACTGAGACGTACTACACGTTGATTGCGCACTTGTCTTCAACCAGTGCTAACCCTACATGTGCGGAGTTAGTACGTTGAGAAGTTTGACAGTTGCTCGCTGCTGCTCAGTGGTTCTCTCCTGGTGCTACATCATCAAGGTATGCCTTCTTCGAAGGCAATTATTCTAACAACATCATCACGGCATGCCTTCTTCGAAGAAGGTATGCCTTGTTGGTGAAGTTGGAATATTTGATTTTATCGGGACTTGGATCTTGGCAGTTGGGACAAATTATATTTAACCCCCCCTCCCCAATTGGTCATCGTGGCGACGCCCCTGAGCACATTTTGACTATTTTTTTTGAAAAAATCTGGATAAAATAGCTGATTTTCGTATCAATCAACGTTTCCAAGTCATTTTATTCTTCTCCTTAGATTATATCATCAATAGGAGGGGAAATAAAGATGCCATTCGTTTTAGTTTGTCATGTTTGTCTTGAATTGCCATTTCACCGTTAAATTTATTTATTTATTAATAAATTATTATTTATTTTGTAAATACTTTGAGTTTTATTTCACATAGCATTTCAAACCAAACTAAAACTAACGTCAGCTGTTTTTTTTATCAAGTCAGTATGACAATAACACGATTTGCAAGTGCGTTACGGTTGAGCAGCAGCTCAACGGAAACAATTAACAGCCCAGGACCTTATGAGCGGCCCGAGACGGACTCGAGGTCCGTTAATGAGACAGAGGGCTGTTAATCATGTCTGGAGGACCGCTAACAGAATCGTTAAGGCCGACAAAGTCATGTTATTACTATTATAACCTGGAAGCTTGTGGTGGGTCGTTAATGAATTTTTCATGGCGCCGTGAATTATGGAGTTTTACCATGCGCTCAAATTATTCTTAACCCTCTGAACCCCAGCGGCCGCTTTTCCTGCCAAGAACATGATACGTCACTACGTCATTAAATAGGATGGCTGTTCAGTAAATGTGTGGTGTAGACCAATCAATATTTTCAACGTGCAGCCCCGAGGCTGCACGTTGAAAATATTGATTGGTTTATCCCAAATAATGAATATGGACTCTTCTAATTGCTGACATGGAATATACCACTAGATTTTAAAGGGTTAAACTATCAGAGAACGCCATGTAAAGTGGTAATAATATCTGTCTTTTTGAAAATGTATTTATATCATGATTCTCATGTAAATAATTGAACCTCCCACCCAACCCTGCTTCCTAGCTGACTTCACGGAAACGAACACATTTGAGACCGCCTTACAGTGCCGGAGAAAGCACAATAAGCCGGATGATTTTTTTTCGATTGCTTTTGCAGTTGAATGACGAAGAACTGCAGATTTCACACGATAGTGAACCATTTGTGAGACTATGCACGAATAGGTATCCTAAACCCTATCCTAACGTAAACAGGGACGTGGCGACAGGAGTGTGTGTGTGTGTGTGTGTGTGTGTGTGTGTGTGTGTGTGTGTGTGTGTGTGTGTGTGTGTGAGGGTGTGTGTTTGAGGTTAAAAAATCGCACTGGCACAGACATTTCCTACTGAAACGTTTTTTTCTTTTAATATGCCGCCGAAAAATTGTTTTCATTTACTGAACCCTGATGGGTTTCAAACATGACAAAAAATTACATAAAATTGATTTAAACTAAGTGATGAGCTTAGGAACTGGTTAAACTGACTGGCAAAAATTGATGTTATTCATTGATGGGCTCTAATTTAGTCCTTACAAGGATGTTACGCAAGCTTTTGTTTTTCTTATAGGCGATGACAGGTCGAAGATTCAAAGGTTCATTTAATTTAGCATTGGTAAAATTGAATTCATCTTTTAACATTTTTGCTATTTCGATATTCATTCTGTTGTACGTTAAAGTGAAAGGAATGATGGACCTCCTTTCGCATTCGCCCTCTGATATGTTCATACCAAATGGCCAGAGGGTTTGAAGCGTATTGATCCAAAAAGCTTCACGTTTTTTTCTAAATTCATCCGTTTCTTCTAATGTGCCTTTAATTGGTGGTTGTTCAATAGGATGGATTTCGAAATCGTCCAAAGAGTGGCCAGGAAGGTTAAAATGTTCTGCTACTGGGGCATCAGCATTATGTTTTATATCCTGTTTGTGTCTAGTAGCACGTTCTCGAAAAGGATTTTGACTTTGACCAACATACTGTTTCCGACATCGCTTACAAGTGATAAGGTAAATAATGTTTGGTGAATCACAATGGAGGGGGTTACGGATCTGATAATGATTTTTCGTTTGTTCGGAGGAAAATTCCTCTTTCTGATCAGGCATAAAAGTATGCAGTCTACAACGAGGCTTTTTGCAATTAGATACCGCGCCACTACCATTCTGCAACGGTCTGTTGTGTTCAATCTTCAGTGGTTCGAAATCGGTAGTTTCAGCTGGACTTTCGAGCTTTTTCAGGGTTTGGGATTTCAGGCTACGCAAGAGGCGCAGCGAGTACCCTCTCGATCTGAGGGCGCCAAATAGAGTAGAACAAGCCTCATTGAAATTTACCTTATCACTTGAATTGCGGTGGAAACGAATGAGTTGTGATTTGATGATACCTTTAAATGTATGTTGAGGATGAAATGATTTTGTGTGCAACAATTGATGTGAATCAGTTGGTTTAAAATACACTTTATAATCTAAATGACCGGACGCCTGAAATTGCTTGCCTTTATACACGGTCACATCGAGAAAATCAACAGAATTTTCACTGATAGTAGCTTTCAATTTAATATTTGGATCGTGATTGTTCAAAATTTCTAAAAATTCATCAAAATCTTCTTTTGAATGTTCCCAAATAATAAAAATGTCATCTAAATACCTGAGATATACGAGAGGATGCTTTGCACATTTGCTTAAGGCATTTTCCTCCCATTCCGCTACATAAATGCTTGCAAAATTAGGACTGAATCTTTTGCCCATAGGACAACCCATTATTTGTAGAAAATATTCTCCATTGAATTGAAAGTCATTACCTTTTAAGCTCAGCTCTAAAAGATCCAAAATTTGTTCATCCGGGCGTTTCGCATCCGGATATTTTTCAAATGCATTTTTAACTGATTTAACACCTTTATCAATATCAATGTTCGTATACATACTGTCGATATCCAAAGTAGCCAGAATTGCATTTTTCGATATTTTCAATTTCGAAATTTTTGACAGGAAATCCTGTGTATTTTTTAGATAGCTCGGATGTCTATTTGCTATAGGTTTCAGATGATAATCAATTAATTCCGAGATCGCATAAGATTCCGAATTACAATCTGATACAATTGGCCTCCCGGGTGGAGTTAAGTCATCCGTCCATGAAGAACGGTCCTTGTGGATCTTTGGTAGGATATAAAATTGTCTTGTTTGAGCACTGAGCTTAGCTGTTAAATATTTCAATTGTTTTTTGGTAATGTGACCTTCGTCGAGGAGAAATTTTAAGATCTTATTGAATTTTTCGATATTACTAGGCCAAATAAGTGAATCTATTTTCTTATAATGTTTAGTATTGCTGAGTTGTCTCATGGCTTCCTTTATATAATTATCCCGAGATAGAACAACTACCGACCCACCTTTGTCGGCTGGTTTAATTACTAATTTCTTATTTTTTCGAAGTTTCGTTAGGGCTCTCCGTTCACCAGCTGTTAAATTGTCTTTATCGGAGAGTATGTTCATGCTGAACACCTTTTTGATGATTCGTTTGCTAGCCTCAATAATTTCGGGATCTACTTCACTATCTGGAGGTGACCAACCAGATGATTCTGTAAAAGGAAGTTTCCGACCGCTGGAGTTTCTAAAGCGGTCGGCTAATTTCATTTGCCTAAGAAAATTACAGTTGTATGATGGTAAATTTGTTTGGTTATCAGTTTTAGGCTTTGGT